>QYTT01080581.1:0-23160 GCA_006980735.1 Dasypogon diadema | reverse complement strand
GGCGACGCACTCAAGACACGGACGAAGAAATCAAACTCTGGTTAGTTACATCTTGTAAAAATGAATTGCTAAAAACATGGAGTCCTCGAAGCTGTAGTGCCTAATTCCCACATACGTTATATAACCGATTACGTAAGATTAGTTGCTGCCATATGCAATGCCTTCAGACCGCCTCGAAAAAGCTTTGGAGAAAATGAGAGAATAATTGTCCAACGAATGATTCCACTTCCCAATAAGACCAATACTGACATTACAAGAACTACGTGATATGACAGTAAGAATTTAATGATAATGATAATAATACTTTATTAACAGCACAATTGAGATACAATACTCATTAATATGCGCTACTCCAAGAGGAAAAAAAACTCATACTTAATAGCGGACTTAAATGAATTAAAAAAGTTGAAATGAATGCAAAGTAATAAATCAAGAAAATAAAGTACAAAAGCTGAAATTAAAAGAAACAGATTATGCTTAACACGGAGCTACTTAGAAGAAGCACGGAGCTACCTAAAAGAGAGATAGAAATAATACGCTGAATAGTGCAAGTGAAAGAGAGGTTAACCGTCAAATTGACGGGTCCCGTAAATCTAGTGTTAATAACAAGCAAAAGAAAGAAAAAAAACTCGAGTTGAAAACTAAGATGAACTAGAGCATTCGTCTTGAAGTCACCAAGACCACCCAACTCGCGAATGGCTTGGGGGAGGCTATTCCACACCCTAACAGCGTGGACTAAGAAATTACGTGAGCTAAACAAGGTACGATACCGAATGCAGGATTTAAGATAGGTAGGACAGCTACCCTTAAACATAAAAACGCATAAACGAAATTTCAAATAGCTATCGAAAGAGCAACCTAACACTCGTTGAGATAACAACGAAGTCCAAAAATGTAACTAACACAAGAAGTAAAAGCTACATTAAGATTTCTACAACGGATACTGTCAATACTACAATAAACCGAATCTCCATATGTTATGACAGGAAGAAGTAATGCTTTAACTAAACGTATCCGCCATTCACGAGGAGTGAACTCAGCACTGCGCCAAAGATATTTCAAGATTCCATAGATTCTTGATGTTACAGAATTTGCGTGATAATACCAAGACATTTTAGTATCCATAAACATACCAAGATTCTTTGTTACATCACTATATTCAATTTGAATATCATCCAAGACTAGGCGTGGTAATGCTGACGAATCAAATACCCGATCAAAGAGTATGATACTCTGAGATTTAGAAGGATTTCACCTAAGCTTGTTATTCAAGGCCCATAAGCTAATTCGTCGAAGATCTACATTAAAGTTAGAGATGGTATTAACCATATGGTCAAAACGATTCGAGAGTACTAGCGGCACATCATCAGCATATAGCAGGATCGAGCAATGCTGAGGTACAGATACTAAATCATTGATGTATAACACAAACAACAATGGTCCTAGAATAGATCCCTGCGGCACACCCAACGAGACACGTAGTAAATCAGAGCAAATTGAGTCAACAAACGTCCGCTTCATTTGATCTCTAAGATATGAGAGCAAAAAATTGGCAGCAGAACTACTAAAGTGGAATTGGTTTATTATAGAGAATGAAATGGTCGACAGAATCAAATGCTTTAGAAAAGTCTAATAAGCAGAGAATAGTAGGCTGCCTAAGTTCAATGTTATGTCCGGACAGATTCGACCAACGACAAGAGTAGAAATTGTGCCGTGCTTAGGCCTGAAACCTGATTGATTATCGCAAATCAAATTCATTTTATTTGATTAAAAAGAAGTCGTTTCGAACAAAGCAAGAAAAATTCTATTTGGAAGAACGGTCTTTATAAACTGTTTGTGCATAGGAAAGCAAGTGACATTCTCCGAGCAAAAATACAGTCAAGTCACACAAGTTCCAAAATATACAACCTTTCGATTCAATATAATTCCACAAATATACTAAATTGGTCTTGTCAGCTCAAAGTAGGTACGAGGCTCGTTGGCTGCTATTCACACATTGCATCTCGTGGTATGGGATCTCAGTTATGATAAATATCAAGATCATAGCAACCAAGGAGTTTTGTACAACTACAATAATGATTTACTAGATGCAGCCGTTGAAGAAGGTTGGAGTGACGAAATGGAGAACAAAAAGACTAAAAACATAAATGCGTGTATATAGGCTTAAAATAGGCGAAAATAGGCTCTTTGACCAGAAATTGTTTGCAAGTCGTAATCTGGCCTATTATCAACATACGATCATTTGTGCTATTAACAAAAGACTGTCTAAGTCGAACCTAATTCCCAATTGAGAGATTTTTATTATAAGAAAAAAAATTTAAGAAAATACTTTTTCAACAATTACAAAATTTATTTAATTTTTTCACTATCAGTCTTAGTTTTAAACAATTTGCGACCTACTCCTATTAACAATACAAGATGGCAACAATGCAAAAGAAGACTAGATAAATTTGTGCTGGGATAGGTATTCCAACAGAACTCTATTAATCCCAATAGTAAAAATCTTACTGGTACCCCAAAGTCTGTTGACCAAGCTAAGTAAGGCAACGTGTGAAAATACCAGACATAGAATTGATAATGGAGACTCCTGGCGCATACTATGCCCACAAAATTGCACAAGAACAGTGGCAAAAGTGCTAACTGAACTGCTTTGTCAAAGTAAATGGCATACTTCTCTGGTTCCTTCTCACTTTCCTCTTGCGCAATTTCTTGCTTTGAAATTTCTTTTGGAGGCCTATTGAGACTGCTTGTCTTTTGAAGAGTTTTCTCAAACGATTTTAAAAATTGTTCTTGTTCCTTTGTTAACTTCTCGGGCTCGCCGTTTGCCTGCGGCTTCTTTTTTGATTTCTTAGCCTGTTTCACTCGAGCATTTTCTCGATCGATTTGTGGTTGAAGTTGCTTCTGCAACGTTCGCAAGCGGCAGTAGCTTTGGAAGAATTTAAAACTCGGAGCTGCAAATAATGCCAGTAATGCTAAATGTAGTAAAAGTAAGTTTATGTGGAAGAATTTGCTTTCAAACATTGATCTGTGTAGGAATCTGTAATTTACTGTCCATTTGTGTTCGAATACCCGTCCCAAGTCGAAACTTCCTTTGATGTATTGGAGAGGATGGGTGAAGAGAAATGGACTTCCTAAAACCAGTTGAAGAAATCCACATACAAATAGTTGCTTCACGGTTTCATTATAGCCCAGATTTGTGACGTACAGCAGAAGAACGGCTGGCGCAAAAAGAAGAATATTCATTTTGACTGATACACCTAAACTGAAGAAAATGCTTCCCAACGTCCATCGTTGATCTAGGAATAAGTTTAATGCTATATATAAGAACAAAACCGCGATGGGGTCGTTAAACAGTCGCAGAACGTATATTGAATGAATCCGGTAAGAAGTGAAGGCACAGAGCACCAGGACATATGGTGGTACTTTTCTACTCTTTGTGTACAGCCTCAATACTAGGAACATTTGAAGTAGGTAGACCAAGGCAAAAATATACTGCGCTAATCGGATGTTCTGTCCGCTGCTGGTGATGTAATAAAGTGCTGAATATATGTACAAAAAGCCGGCCGGATAAACAAGAGGACCGGTATCTCCTGCAAGAAATATCAACTTATATATCATATTGCATATAAAATTACTTAGATAGTACTGTAAATGTAATATTTTGTGCTAGCCTGGAAATTTACGAAATGCAAAATTCCTTACAGTTCCATTACAAATAATTTATGATTAATGGCAATTCAAAGCAGTAGTAGGGCAATGGAAATATAACTACTTTAATTCTAACGTTGTGGGTACAGAAAACAGTAGGGAAACTTGTGCCTGCAGCGCTCTTATTCCTTAAAAGAATCTACTCCAAAACATTTAAGGCTCCCCTTACCCTATCCAGCCCACTTTGACATTTGTTATTTATAACCAGACGCTGTACCAGGGCTAGGACTATTAATAAACTACAAAGGCTTACCTCTAAGAAGCGCATAATTAGTAGTCCCATTTAGGAAGCCTTCGCATTCTTGCATATAGGCCTTCCAGTCGATTTCTGTGTAAGGTACTCGATTGATTACGATGACATTTAGAACAAGTTCTGCTAAAATTATCGCCACCGAAACAATTGGCAGCTTAGATGGGTCCACAACTAAGCTCCAAACAAATTCAAGATTCACATATTTCTTATAAAATCCATTGAAAAACCCATCTTTTTTTGCACGTCCCTGGTTTGCAGTTCTCGACTTTGACGGTGCCATGTCGTTTCATTATTTTGACATTTTGCAAAACGTCGAAAAACTGTCAACAATTCTATAAGTTGGCACTTCTGTATGAAGTAGTTTGGTCTAATTTGCAGGTGGAATTTAAATTTTGTTTTCAAGAGGAAGTGTTGTTTTTGTTTTTTGAAAACTAGTATGGTTTTTATTTTTAGTTATTTATATTAATTGTGGTCTTGACAGAAAATATTCGCGTTTAAGATGAGAATCACGGAAAATTTTATTAGCATAAACACAGTGTTGTGCAAAAGTTAACATACGCTTATATAAAGGTATCATTTATTAAATATTCCCATACATATGCAATGAGGATAAGGTAATTATTTATTTTATGGCACATTCTCTTAAGTAATAGTCTAAGTCGTTCTCCAGACGTTGAGAAGAGTGGGCGGATATCCCATCTAGTGATGGAACTTAAAAATTTTGGAAAGGTAGTAAAAAGCGCACAAAGTAGTAGTACACGCATAAAAATTGTCGTACCCGTATATGTTGTTCTAAGAAGAGACTTCAACGTCGATGTCCGCCGCTATGTTTTGTGCTTTATTTTTCTATTACAGACACTGTACGTACCTAGAAATAATGAACTCTCCTAAGTATATTAATTAAAAATGGCTATCATAACTAGAGTTAGACTTGATTATTGTTTCTGACAACGACCTTCCCAGCTTCCCTAATCACGATATTCTTTTTGTAAGTTACAACCTACATTTGCATCCTTTTCGGGCTAAGCTTATGTAGTATAGAAGTTATAGTCATCTGGATTTCACTGATCTTGCAGAGGACTGTGACTCGCTGCCTTAAGATGACCTGTAGTTCTGTGGGCTCTAAAGTGGAAATCCTAACTTTTCACATTAATTATTTGCATCATCAGTTCCGTCCCGGTTTTCTGCTGAAATAGCGCCATCGTAGAGTTAAAAATGAAGGTACTCGAATTTTGTACATATCGACCGGTAGTCGGAGCAGTTATTAGAAGAGCTAAACGCCAGTACTTAAAAAATTTACTGAATTCAGATCTGCCTTGCTAAAGTTTCAGGAAATTGTGAAATAGTGCAATTATGATCCAGATGAGCTGAATTCCTTTTTCAAATTGCGTGAAGTGGAGTGAAGTACTTTTTGGTCCTTGAATAGTCTGCGGTTATATCTGAAGTCTGGTGTTCATTCCACTATGTGGAGGTCGACAAGCTTGTTCAACAGCATTTAACTCGGATTTACCGGGTAATATTTATTATCGTTTTTTTAAATTGATTTTCCCTCTATTCTGCGCTTACTTCTTCATATCATCAGTTTTTTCTTAAATCCTTCGTTTTTTCCCCGGAATTTGAGAGCAGCTACCATTTTAGCCATACTTAAGAACTCGTCGTCTAAAGATGGAAATGATTTGATGATTATAATTATGCTTTTCCTTTCTAAGATCTTAAAAAGACTCATGAGCTCGCAGATAACTGAATAGTTAGAGACACATAAATTTCTGAGTTCCAGGCAGTGCTCTGCTCAAGTTAAATACGATCGTCGTTTGATCTTGATTGGGGGCAAATTAATATTCTAGTATGACTGGATTTTTCGAAGGCGTTTGATAGTGCAAAGCACAACATTTCTAAATTATCAACTGGCTTTGATTTCTCTTCCTCGTGTCTACGAATATTACAGAGCAAAGAGTTAAATAAGAGAATAGATTGTCAAGGCTGCTTCGGGGCATTATGTGAAGTTCCTCAAGGCTCTAGACTGGATCCACTTTTATTAAATATCCATATAAATGATCTTTCAATAGTCGTGGAGGATGTGAAGGTCGACATGTATGCGAACGATATACAAATTTACCGTAGCTCTCCTGCGGATCGGTTGGACGAGAGTATCCGACATCCTAATAGTAATCTCGAGAGAATTTAATAATAGTAATCTCGAAAGAATTTAAAACTGGCCAATCAATAACCAACTTAGGCAGAATCCACAAAAGTCTAAATACTAACTCTCACATGATTATTCTATTCTGAAAAACGATATGTTGTCCAATATTGCTATCGAGGTATGATACAGTTGGTAATAAACCAGTAAGCTGAGCTGACGTATTTTCTTTCGTTTATCCCTTTTGCTATCCTACAATTGTTGTTTCCAATGCTTGAATTTTTATTTGTAACAATTACGTAGTGCGGTTCAAGTATTCGTGATCCCTAAGGTAGAACGAATGGAGGGGGGGAATATCAATTCGATTCAATTTTCACATCTTTTAATAATGCTTTAATACCATTAAAATAGTAGTCTGAAGATTTGTCTTCGTCGGATTTAACTTCCTTCCCCACAAATCTGATTTTAGTTTGACAAATAAAAAATAGTCACTGATAATCTGGAGGTACAATGTCCGGTGAATATGGTGAATGCGGCATCGTTTGCCATGCAAACTCCTCCAGCTTCGGGAACGTCATCCTTGCTTGCTGTCTGCGGCCTAGCGTTTCTTTGATGAAAGAACACTTTTCGTCTTGAATGTAAAGATGGTCGTTTTCCCTGTATCTTTGACTTAACCCGATCAAGCTGCTCACAATAGACCTTCATATCCCACCAAACACAGAGAATCACCTTACGTTCGTGAAGACTTGCTTTAGCCTGCGGTTCCGGGGAGTCTTCTTTGTTTACTCACTGTCTTCTGCGCTTGACAATTCTGTAGAGGATCCACTTTCCGTCACCAGTCACTAATCGGTCCAAAAAAGTTCATTCCTGAAACGTAACAGCAAGGAGGAGCACACATTCACTCTCGGTGAGTGCTTAGACTACAAAAGTTCGTGAAGAACCCATTGTGACCCAACTTGCTGACTTTGCCGGTGGCATGAAGGTGTCGATAAATCGTCGAGTGACCATATTCGAGCGGGTTTTCAGAAAACCATAAAATAATATGCATGAAAAATAACTATAACATAACGAAAATCCGCCAAGTTCGAATGGAAAAATATTATTGTATTGATATCTAAAAAAGTTTCAAACACAAATTACTTACAACAGAATTGCAAAATAAGGCCGGTGCAAAGAAAATGGTTTAAAACTTGGCGTTGGTTTCGATTTGAACTCTTTTGCTGGTCAAACATCTACATGGAGTAAGGAACTTGGCCTTCTTTTTCAACATTATGTTTTTGATGGGATAGTTAAATATTACAAATGGAACTAATGATCACGTATGAAATCGGAACTATTGAATTGTTTCAACATCCAATGGCTTCTAATGATTATTCTGTTGCTACAAGAATTTGTTAAAAACCAATGGGATTAGAATCTAAGATCACTGAATAATGAAACACTACATTATTCACTAATCCATCAATACATTTGGCCAGTTAACATAATCCGGGGAATATATTAGGACTAAAAATCTGATTCGTGCCCAGTAGAAGGTAATTTTGGAAGGAAAAACCAAAAATAAAGCAGCTGACGTTCTTATTACCTTGCCTTATTACCATTTATTATTTTTATACAGCATGTGGCATGACAGTTAAAGAATTTTGCGGAGGTAAATATTAATCCTTCTTTGTAAACATTAAATTAATTTTGGTTTCAACGTAAAAATTGTGCTATTTTTCGGAGTTTTTTTTACATTGTTGTTTCGGATGACAATAAATTTGCCTGTTTATTCCACGTTCACATGTGAATTTATCTGTTGTGCGCAAAAGTGTATAAATAGCACTTAAACGTGCAGCGGGGGACAGCTAAATTGTTGCATTCTATATTTAGTACAGTCATGAAGACAAATGGTGAATTTTGAATACTCATGATGCACTTTTAACGTGCACGTGATAACTTTTGTTTTGCGTAAGAACCACGTTCACTTGATCCGTCAGCCGGAAATGTATCAATTTCAGGAACTGACCTGGAGGTTCAATTTATATTTAGGCTATTTATGTCTATTAAACTTGCCGTTTAACTTTTCTAGTTTAAAGTAATAAACCTTTTTAAATTTCTTGCAATTTGGATTTTATAAATTAAATCTTCTGTCTTGTTTTGAAAATAAATTGCCTACTGTCACATGGTGGTATTACGTTCGGGAGACAAAATGTGAAGAGATTCTTAGAAAAACTAGGGCAGGTGGGTAAGTAAAACCTCAGGGCTTATTTTAAGTATTCAATGCGAATTGGGTGCTAATTTTATGAGTTGAAGCATTGCCTTCTTTATGTTGTAGGCTTGGATAGCAAAATCTTTAAAGGTATGTCAACGAAGAGTTGTGTTTAAAAAAAACATTAAAATTTTTTATTAGAAAAGGTCAAAATATTTTTACATCATTCGCTTTCTAAGGCTTCAAAATTTTCATCTTATTTTTTCTTTCATCGTATCTTAATTTCTTTCGCGGCCTTTTATTTTTGACGCTAAGGCAAGTTGAATGAAAAAATTTCTCATATTCCTACAAGAAGCGATGTAAGAAGGAATATGAATCGTACTTCCTTTGTACTTTCAAAGAGCTGTGTGAAGTTGGTACCCCTAAATACAAATTTTAGATTTTTTATAACTGCAACCGATTGTCCAATGTTTGTCCACATTTGTCTAACCATTAAATTTATTTGTCCACCCTTTGAAAAAAATATAAAAATAAAAGAAAAAGATGAGCTTTTTTTTGGCCATTTTTCATGCAGGAAACGATCGTCCATGATTTGACTACGTAAGGCCAGGGTTAAGTTTCTTTTATCTACCCCCAACGTATTATCTAAGAACTAAGTATTTAGGAAAAAAAGTGTTTTGCGTTTATTTTGATATTTTAACCCTTTCACTACGAGGAGTGACTATAGTCGCTCTGCACCAGATGCCACTTATATACGGCGGACGACTCTGCCCTGCTTAACTAAAACACTGTATCTGCAAAAACATAAAATTTCTACTTTTTTGCATAAATGCAGACAAAATATTGATATTTGCCAGTTAATTTATATCTAGCGTAGATGTTTAGGAAGAGCACATTATCAATACGGACCCACCCCAAAAAAGCTAAAGACTTACTTACTTAGCAAAGTTCCGAAATTTAAATTAACTATTAGTAATTTTAATGTCTCTGCACTTACGTCGTTTAGGCTAAGCCAGGGCAGAACTATAGTCGTTAGCTTTTCCGCTTATATTACAACTTTTGTTTTTTTTTACGGTGATTTAAAAGCTCAGGAGATATTCTATGATGCTAAGCACGGCCTTAGCAGGAAGGAAAAAGGGGATGTGGAATAAAAGAAAATTAGGAGGTTGAGTGTAAATATCGGTGCACATTCTGCACCTAAACAACTGCGGTTTATAGTCGGCAGGCAAGACAGAAAATGGTAGTCTGTTCCACATTCGTATAGTTCGGCTCAAGAAGGATTCTCGAAACTTCACTGTTTTGCTAGGTTTTGTCACGATGTCGAAAGGGTTAAGACTCGATAGCTCGATGCTTAGGTATTACGGTTGGGATAAAGTTACAAGGAATCAGACCAGGCATGCAATATTACGTCGCTGCTCCAGGGAATCGATTGTGGAAGTATTCTTCTCATCGCCAATGAGCTTAAAAGATTTTTTTGGACTTTGTGTAACGCTGACAATGCAGTACGTCCTGCCCTTGTTCAAATATGTGAATTAAATTCAAGTCTAGGTCCGATATGAGCCTTGTAAATGAGCGCTAGGTCATATGTGGTAAAGTATTTCTTGCATCAGTGCAGAAAGCCCAAGCACTTCACCGCATTCTTTGCGGTAGCGAAGATGTGGTCAGTCTAACTAAGATTCCTAAGATGTTCAAGTTGGGAGAGTGTGAGATACTCACCCCATTGACGAAGAGAGGAGGGGGGGGGGGGGGGGGGGGATTTGGAGATCTTTTAAGGGTAATCAGACAGCTTTGGGTTTTGGATCCATTAAAATCGACGCGATCCGCCTTGCCCTAAGCGAGGATTTTAATAACGTATCGTTAAGTGGTCGATTAATATTAACGACATTGCTGCGGGAGTCAGCCACTGATTCAAGTGAATACGCGAAATCTAGGGTACTATCATCTGTAAAACTGTGATTTGGATTGGAAGCGAGAGATAGGAGATCAATAATGAAGAGTAGAAAGAGAGTGGGAAACAATACAGAGCCCTGTGGCACACTGGCATTGCTGTTATAACCGTTAGAGATGACACCGTCCAGAGTAATGCGGATGGAACTGTCAGAAAGGAAACTACCGATCCAAGTAAGAAGAGAAGGGTTGAGAGTTGAGTTTTGCTAAAGGGGCAGAATGCCAGGCTTTGTCAAAGGCCTTCGAGACGCCCAACGCAACCACAGCCAACTCACCGAAGCTATGGAGGCAATGGTGCCAACGCTGAGGAACTTCCTGCGGCGAGGAATGTCATCAAATCACCAGTAGAGCGCCCGGAACGAAAGCCATATTGGCGATCATGGATTAGGATTACTTTGGATTTGCTATTCACTGTTCAAACATTTTGTTATGGAATTTGACCTTCAGGGAAAAACAAAGACAACCCCAATAATTAAAAAGCAACAAATGTCTTCCGAATAAGTCTCATCTCATCAAAATGTCGAAATCTCCAAAAAGTGCACATAGCAAATATTGCACCTCTTTTTCTAATTACTTAGTTTTTGTACAACATCTTGGGGCTGGGCAAATGAAATTAAGCCCTGGACTTACGTGGACAAATCATGTACAATCGATTCATGCATGAAAAATGACAAATTTGTAACTTGCGGGTACTAGCGGACCTCCGGGGAGTCAATATTAGGTATCTTTTAGAGTTAGTCTTCATAATTTGAGAGGTGTTCCTCTTTTACTCCTTCGAGGACTAACTATGGGAGACATGAACCCATTAACGGCATGTGCATGTAGGGCATTTCGATTTGGGTGTCTCTAAGTATGTACTAAAATCTCATCTTTCCTCTATCATTTAGGTTCTTGGTGTGTTTCTCGTTTGCTTCTGTAATAATTTGCTAATTACTTTATTTGTCCTGTTGAATGGCTTAACCTTTTCTTTAGTTCCATATCTTGCATGTTTATCGGGGAGCCCAATCTTAATACATTTCTTCGAATTGTGTGAACGCTTTATGCGAAGATGGATAAATAGTTTTTAGCTCCTCGCTGAGAAGTGCGCCTTCTGTGCTAGAAGGAAATCTCATTATTATTAAATAAAAATTTTGTCAAATAGTGGGTGATAATAAATAGAATTTTTTTCCCAATAGTATTCAAATCTACAGAGCGCGCGCAAAGATTGCAGGTTAGCAGCGGGCAATTTACTACTTAGTATTTACTCTTTACTTTTTTTTTCTTCTCTACCCCTGGGGTATCACATAATTGGTTTAAACAAATTATTCTTTTTTCTTTTTGCTATGCAATCAATTTAATTAAGGCGGTCAGAAGTAAAAGAATTCAAGTACAATTCTAATGGAAAATGAAAAAAAGTGCGGATTTACACAGAAGATTGACATATAAATATGTAAGACTTTTATATCTGACCCTTCTCAATTTAGTTTGGTTTTGTAAAGCACTGAAACTGTGGTATTAGTTAGATAAGAACTACGAATAAAATAACTAATTAAAAAATTAACAGCAAGGACAAAAGAAATCCGTCTTTCCCTAAATTTTAGGACATCCACTTAGCAACTAACTCCCAGTCTAAATAATTATGTTTTCTTTTCTTATCAAATTTGTTTGACCATCGAACTGCAATCGCAATTTAAATGTTGAAATATTTGTTTTGTTACTGTATGTCCTTGTGGGCTTATCGCTTACTAATCCGAAGAGGGCTACCAACGCTATTTCTTTTTGGAAACAACACTGTTTGTTTGCTTGTTGATTGAATCCGGAATTTTATTTATCCCGTCTTCTTATCAACAAGTTAATAAAGGAGATATTGCAGGCAACAAATGTATTCCGCGTTGATAAGTTCTTTTTTCGACTTGCAATTGCCACAATAATATCGATAACACAGAAAATATAGATACTACTCTTGTTTAGTAACAAATTTTAAAATTGTATTTTGCATACAACCAAGAAGATTCTTTTATTGCAATGATAAGTTTTATTTAGTGTAAGCGTAAGGATTTAAAAATGATTTATTATGCGGAAATAATTTTAACACCGTCTGGTAATATCAAAGAGATTTTTTTTTATTAAGTGGCCCAAAACTCGCGTATTTATTAATATTAAAATGATTACTAACAGGAAGCGAAATTATATTGGTAAAGACAAGTTATGCAATAGATACCTGCAGTGGTAGTGGTAGTTTAGCCTCCTCATGTACCTAAAAATTTTATTGGGACAGATTGTCTAACCTCCTGCTGCTCTGCAACTGCACTTCTATGTTGAAGTTTTAGAATAACATCAATTAAAGCCAAAGACCGGTTTAGGAACAACAAAATCCCATTCCTACAAGTCAAGCTCATAGCGTGTTTGGCGATACCCACATGCCCTAGATTCTACAAATCACCTTGTGTAAGTTGTCTTACTTTGAAGTAATTTCAGGCGAATCTGCTTTGTATTTCCTTAGTCACAGGGATTTTTAAGAGTCGAAGAGAGATTTTGTATTTTGGAGGCTGTGAGCATTTTACTGAGAATTTCTTTCACTCCAAGGTCAATCCAAAGTTGCATACTTTGGGTATAAAGTCATATGTTTCTTAATCAAGCCCTACCACTTCGTAGGTTAGCATGGTCTCCCATATTAGAGTAGCTAGTCTAGTTTCTGGGCCAAGCCGAGGATGGAAGGCTGAGGGCAAAATCAACTGTAACGAGCTCTACCTCCTATTTTATCTTTGGTAAGTCAGCAATGAATACTCATGGGACCGTATGTGAAGGACACATATATTAAAAAAATATATCTTGGAAAAAAGGAGGAGGAAAGGCTGCCAGACATGGATAATTCATGCATTGAGGGAAGAGGTAAGCGACTGGAACTTAAATGAGGGGAGTCTCCGGACAAGGAGGGCGACACAATCGGACATAATAAGCCCTCGAAGAAGAAAACTCCTGGGCTCAACTAGAAGAAATGGTGCGAAAAAGCATGGTTTCTTCTTGAGAAGCTCGAAAGTCAGGAGTTTTTGAACTTAACACTCCGATACAAGAAAATTATGCTTTGGTAAGAAACATCCTTGTCACTGATCCGTATCATATTTTCTATGTTCACCTATAAAAAATACCGTGACGACTGTTTGGGGAGAGTTGGTCAGACGAGCGCAAGTTTTGCTGGAACTACGTCCAAGGAGGAAGAGGATAACGTTACAAAGAAGGCAAGAAGCGGAGGACTTGCTGCATATAATGGAATGACTGCAACGTCTACTAGGATACCTGCTACGGCTTCCACTAGCTCTGCATTTATTTGCAGATTGAATGAGAACTGCAGTTGCTTCTATCAGCAGAGGCATTACCTCAATAATGACGTCCTCTGGCAACCCTGCTGGAATAATAAGCTCTGCACCGGTTGCCAAGCTAAAAGAAGCTAGCGAAAACCCGACGATGGAGGACAAAATCCGGGAACTGTTAAAGCTTACAGTGATCGACATTGGAAATAAGATCTTGGAGGTTTCCGCGATCAGAGGGGTGTTGGTAGAAAGGAGACACATGGATCCTTTGGTTGAGTAGTAGGGACCAGTAATCTCTTGATTTTCTCAAGAATAGTGTAGTTAAAGTGGGGGACCTGTGGAGTAGTGCATGACTTCAGGTTGCATCGCCATCGGAGATCCTAGAGTATCTAAAGGCTAGAATATGGATACAAAAAACGGTTATACTCCCACAAATCCTACAACAGATGCTTAGCTCTCATAATCCTGGGCTTTAATTCAATGCAAATAAACGTCTATCGTGGTGGACTGCTTAAAGAGGTCCAAAATAAGCCGGAAGCCATGGAGAGGATGGCCACTCGCGAGGGCGAATTGTATATTGGCGAAAAAAAAAATTATTTTTGATGTCCAACTACAGTTCCAAGGATTTAACGGTGGTCAAATGGGAGCGTGAAAATCAAGAAACAGTACTGCTGGCTTCCTTAAATATGACGCCATTGTTAGAGTTGTACTTAGGCATGGTATTCAGTCTTGGCGAACTGTCTTGCAAAAGGTGATTCATCTTAAAAGCCCCATTAAAATACAAAGAGTAGCTTGCTTAAGTGTCATGAGTGCACAACACTGACTGCTTCCTTATCCTCACTTTTTACCCCTTCACGTCTATTGTAAAAACATCATTGCTCAAAGTGAGGTTTTAAAGACAATGGTCACAGCAGGGTAATGGCTAGCTTAGGGGACAATGTGCACGTGGCCAAGGAGTATACAGCTAACAACTGATGGATAAAGCTAGCTACTTGCGAAGCCTCAAGGTGGTTCTGGCCAAAAATTTGTCGCAACAGAAGACTTTCTTTACTTAGGTTCCCCTTCCAATGATTTCTACAGAAGCTGTATGCACGGAGAAGGAGCTTGAAAATATTCAGACCAGACCCTTCTCTGCGGAGAACTCTCTTAACTCTTGCGGCTGGTTCTAGTCTCCTCTCTGTCTGTTTGCTTTTTAATACCTAGCTCTTTTAGGCGAAATTCCATCTATCACAATGGTCCATTTTACAAACCTAGGTGAGGTCTTCTCGTTGGTTTCTGAGCGGCTACCACCTTAACCTAACGTAAAACTATTTTCGCCTTGTAATACCAGCCTGGAATCACGCCGGTAACTGAGCAGGCTGAGCATACGTCCGCAAATTTTCTTCTGAATTCGATTCCTGCAAAGAACGCCGTGATTTATGTGGTTATCGGTGGTTGAGACGATTCTACTGGCATGAATTGTACTTGCGAAGTGGAGTTACATAGTCAAAATTTTAATTTTGTGGCTTACTTGCAACATTTATCAGGTTAAAAATTTCCCAACAACCTTTTCCTTAAAATTTCTTTCCGCCTAAGCTGTGCTATGTGTTGCCCCTGAGTCCAGGTAAAACCTTAAAAAAGTATATATTCCTGAGTAAGAGCTCATAATCACTCCTTTTATTTTGCATGCTTAGGTACATATATAATTTGTGAAGTTAGCCTATCGACACCTAACTGAATAATTACAATATCCATTTACGTATAATAAGTATTTTGTGACGAAATTTCTTAGCTGATGATCGATTCTTTATTTTTTAGCATGCATCTTTGTATCCCGCGAAAGAAGGCAGCTTGAATATTGCACCTCCAGGGACCAAAAGGCGCTTTCCTCCCATTATTTTGAGGGTCACGGTGAGCCATCTCCGCAATAATACGAAGTTATTTCCTAATTAACTATTCTTTATCCGTAGTACTAACCTTAATCCGTAGTTCACAATGTTCTTTTTTATTTTACCATTTTTTTCCGTAATTAATTTCGTACTGTTATTGTTCTGCGTCTGGGAGTACCTATTTTAATATACCGCTATTGTCTAATAATTTAGTTAATTGTTTTAATTTACATTGATCTTGATTTCGGTTATAAAGTGTTCAATTGCAAATGCTGTTTACCTTTTGGTTCCCTCCATAGTCCTCTCAGTTTGCTAAGGTGCTGGCTTTTTCGTTTTTTGATCCCCCTAACCCAAGAAAGTGATACCTAATTTTTCTTGATACACCCATTGAGTTTTTCTACACATTCCCTCATTAAGGATGATCGAACTTCCGTTCGATCAATGTGCACTGCTTGTTTGTGCAATGCAATGAGGATTTCACCTGCTTGTATCTGTCTCTCCTCATACAATGCACGAATCAGCTTTTCTGCCCAGTAAGCCCAGGTGTGTCTCCTAGCCTAACATAGCAGGATAGATTTAAGGCCTTTAGAGAAGATTCCTACACCTGCCCTGCCGTCAATCATGTATCCGCCCGTGACTATAAAAATATTTCTCGGTTCCTCCTGTGGGAGTGACACGTCCTGATATTGCCAGAATTTTCGACTCCTGATCCTCTTGATACTGTCCTCAGGTATAGTAAGTTCCGTGATCTTCTCCTTTGCCTGATCAAGAATTCTTCGGAAAGCGCCTGTAATTCTATTATACAAGCTGTTCTTTCCCAAGATAAATCTGACCACTATTATATATATTCATATATATATCAAGTGCCCTGATCTCTCTTTTCTTAAACATGACGTTTTCAGGGCAACTTCGAATCCAGGTTACTCCCAGGTATTGGGCTTAAGTGGTTCAAATGCCGGTTCCTTTATTTTCCTAGTAAAGACTATCGTTTCTGTCCAGCTTGTATTGATAGTAAGCTCCTGTACCTCACATCATTTTCCCATCACTCAGCTTGATATACTTGCTGGTTTACATTTAGAGGGGAATCCTCCAACGTAGTGCATTTCGCGTAGTCCATAAGTCCATCAGTATATCGATGTAATTCCCTACCTTGGATTCGGTAGAAAGATCATCTTAGTTTCCCTCCACTTTACCGGTGAATGCTCCGTCGCAAGATAGGTGATAAATATTCCTCGGAGTCATGGTGCCACGACCTTTTTGCCCCACTGTAGTAAGGCATTAAATATTCCAATCGGGCCCGAAGATTTAAAACACGTGAATCTACATATGGAGCTCTTTTCTCCTACCAGAGACATCATCCTCTCCCCTGCATCTAGGCCTAATCTTGTGGTTATGCGGCTACGCACGGACCAAGATCTCTCCAAGACATAGGTTTCTGGAAAGTATACCTCCATTAGAATCCTGTTAGCCTACGCCATTTTTCTCATCCTCTTCCGAAGAAGTTCAGCTTCCGAGACCGGGTCTTTCGAGATTTCTATCTTCATGTTCGAATAGAATTCTTCCTTCGTCTTCGAAGATTTCCTCAGCTCCCTTTCTTTCGCCTTCTAGCAGCGAAACATCACAGCCGATGCATTCCTATAGTGATGGCGATTAAGTTGGCAATCCTGTAGATGTTCGTATATTTGCATATTTATTTCAACTAGGAGATCCCTGTGCAATTGCACAAATTGAAGGTATATGAGTGACATAACGTTTTTATATGTTCCCTCAATTTGCACATTAAATTTTAAAGCGCGTTTCTTCAGAGGTGTACCCTGTAGGCCTAATCCTCTCATGCAAGCAAGCAGTAAAAAGTCACTTGCAAAATATTTTTCCATGCACTTATCGGTGGCAAACACCGAACTTAACACCAAAGTTACCCAGGAACGCAAACCCAAAGTAATGAACACAACCCCGAACTGATGCGGATCAGTGTTGCCATTATAAAATTTCAAGAAAAGCTCGATGAAACTCCATATAAAAAAAGTGGCTGAAATACGGAACCGGGAGCTTTCTTTGTATAATTAATATATAGATTATATATACCTTGGGGTTGGGGTATATATACATATTTCTAGCTCGTATGTCCAATTCCCCAGCGCTCGTAAATAATTTCAAGGCAAAGGAACATCGAACATCGCTGAGTGAGTTTCTGACAGGAGCGCTTCTCTTCCCTTAACACCGGACTAACATTCGTAGTTTCGTAGACCCCCAACGGCCCCCCAATGACTTGATAATCAGGAAATTATTTTTTTCTACTCACTTGCTACACAAATCATCCCAAAGTTCACAGCTCTTTCAGATTAGAACGAATTAATTAACAAAAACCACGCTTACCCAAAGGTAGTCCGTAGTCTAATCGGCTCAGTTGCCGTTCGAATGATTCACTACGCCGGGAACCCGAGGACCGAGGTGATAAGCAAATATTCGCAGTTTTTATGGGACTTTTGTAGGTGCAACTGTTCACACATTACTCAATAATACTCAAAGAATCGCTCAGACAGAGCTTCGCCAGTCTTGTTTTCATTTCTTTTTTGTAGTTGGGTGCTCTGCTCTGCTCCGCTGATGAAACTCGTCGTCACCGGCAATCTATGTATTTGAGCTTATGGTGCGGATGTTGGGTTGCAGCTATAGAATAGCTCGATTTTCTTGGGAGATTTGAGCTTTTCTCGTGTATCACGAGAAGCCAAAATGTGCTGTTTTTGAACTTGTCGCTTGGTAGTTGGTATGCAAATTGGATGTAAACAGTGGGCTGGAAGACTAGATTATGCCGGCCAAACTGCACTATACTCAGAGAGCTTGAGCCGCTCCTCAAGTGTTGGTGTCCATGTTCGTTCGGTTATCAGTGTGATACCGCTCTCGACTCCGGGTCTGATAAACACTTTGTTTTCGTGTTTTCCGAGTTCCCACACACAAGCTAGCAGACCGTGCTGCAGGAAACGGTCGGGAACAGGGGGTCGGTACGACTTAAGTTAGCTTAATTCGATGACTTCGACTTTCCCAGTTGTTCTTTAGTTGACTCTAGGCTAGTCGACTAGTTTCAGTCAGCCTTAGTTCGGTGTGGTGGACGTTGATTTTGCTTTGTTAAAATTTCTTAAATTTTCTGTTTTTGTTTAAATGAGTTTGGCTGTCGATTTTTAATTCGTTTTCTTCGTGAGAGTTCTACATACTTTGCAGATAGTTTTTCTCAGATACTTTCACGTCTCCTCATTTCCGTTGGACGCTAGTGAATATTTGTGATTTGTGAGAAATCTTTTAGTATTGTTGTGAAGCCCTCCAAGAATTTGAAAATTTTTTCAGTAGAAAGAAGCAAGTGCGAATAGCGGTGATAGCGTGATCAGCGTACGTTTTGGAGAGACCAACAAAAAATTTTACGCACGCCACTGAAGACGAAGTTTGAAGAAAGTAAGAAAATTTGAAAACTATTTTAATATACTTTTTCTAAGTCATTAACGAATTTTCTTAGTGGATACCCTGGTTTGGGGACATCTGCTGCTAGTGCTTGTTTGAACTCTCCCTCCTTCACTCCCAATTCGTTAATTCTAAAAACTTTCCAGAGATCGTTCGAATGCAGCGTACCGGTCCGTTGCCTTGTGTTGTCGTAGGAAATTTTCAGGCTGATAAATGAATGCACTCTGCAAATGAGGCTCAGCGCAGTAATATTGCAATTATTGTCTAAACAGGCACAAAACTGCCATCATATACCACCAGCTCTGCTCGCGCTTGCCGGCAGCTTGCAGCTGGCAGCTGTCGGTAAATGCAACTGCAGTAGTGCAGTCTTTAAATGCGATGATTTTCACCGAAGACTTGTTTTTCTCTTTTGTGGCGGTATTTATTCAATTTAATTCGTCCAGCGCAGCATCGCTTTCTTCTTAATGTTGCTTTTGAGCGGAGCCCGAGAGCCAAGAGCCACATCTGTTGCCATGCACAATCCAGGTGAAGGTGTACTTTCTGCAGGGCAGCATGATGTTGCTCCTTCTGTTTAATGGAAAAAGCAACATAACGAAACTTTGTATGGCGCTGAGGTGAACGAACTCTGAAATGTAGGCTTATTCATTTACATAATATTTATGGGGTCATTAAGGAAAAAGCGCAGTTTTTTTGTTGGGACATTTTGAATAGACCCATGTGCGCGTGATTTGAATTTGATTTTTTATCATTTCTATTGGCGGTTTGTAGTTGGGTTTGGTTTTACTGGTGGTGCAGTTCGGCGCTTTTTTCATAGACAAGTTTTTCGAGCAATAATTTTGACTTGCAAGAAAGCATTTGTATTTGAATAAAGAAATTCATTCCAGGATTGGCATTTTTTCGGTTAGGGATTTCGAATAAATTTGATTAAAATCTATGTATTAGATTAATTGTTTAATCTTGCATAAACAAATATTTTGAGAAAAATACTCGTACCTAACCAAGATTTTACACTTCCAATCAATGAAGCTGACGTCTTGACAAACATCCTATGATTAATTTCAATTTTTCTAGTTGCGATTGAATTAATTTAAAATTTTTCAAAACCCTTATTTTTGACCAAATAGATTGTATAATCAATTTCTACTTGACTTTTGTCGAACTCTCTTCTTTTCTTTTCTCTGAAAGTATGCCAAAATTACTCAAATCCTCAAGGATCATACATGAACTGAGTTCAGGTCAAAAAGTATATTAGATGTTGTATCAAAAAGAAGAAAAGAAATAGCATACGATCAGATTTGGTAATATATTCAATTTTCCAATCTCTTTAGTTGTTGCCCAATAGGATTTGATGCAAGGAATAGTTATATCGCTGGACTACTTATTTTTTTAGAATTTCTCTAGGTAATAGATCGTAAAACTTTATCGATTTTTTAAACGATTTATACGGCTTTTGAATATTTCAACAAGCTATTCAAGCAATAGGTAGTCAATTTATTTGAGTGGAGTATGTTCAATAGTTCTTTTTGGGGTTCCTCAAAGTTTGATTCTTGGACCTTTACTACCTTCTATGTACAGAAACGATCCACTTAACAAGATTCAGAGTCACAACGAACACTAATTTTTAATAGTCGAATTTTTTATTATTTTTCATTTTTTTCAACACCTTGAAATTTGGACCCATGCCTGCATGATCTCATTTTTCCTTCGGTTATTGGTTGCTATCACGTATTCGAATTCGTGAACCAAGAACCTCCCGTAGGGGTGTCACTGCTGGATCTGCTTTTGAAGAATATGGCAGTGGAGACGGCACTCAGGAAGCAAAGGGACAGTACATGGTATTCGTTAGGGACTGAGTATGGACATGGAAGGATTAAGGATCACTTAGAAGAGATTATGGAACTCTAGATGCCCAAGCAGTGTTGCCGTTTTGTTATTTTTATGAGGAGTAAAATTTGCCTTTTCAGGGGAGTATTTTCCCTTCTAAGGGAGTATCAACAAAATGAATGAAAAAGAAGTGTTTTTTTAACAAAATTTGTTAAAAGAAATTGGTGGCATGGCAACTGAGAGACAACAAGTAAATGTCTATTTGTGAACTTACCATAACAATTTATGAAAGAGTATGGAGTACACTAGATTTTACATACAACATTGCATAGAACACGAAATAAAACGGATCGACTTCTTTTTAATTTGGATTTCCTTATAAACTTGAAAGTAAAAATAATAAAATGTGCTTCAAAATTAATTTATTTAGGACGGAAAAAAATTTATGCTATGTACTTCATTAGGGAGTAAAATTTCTGTCTGGGGAGTATCGGAGTATGAAGTGTTCGAGGGGAGTAGAAATACTCCGATCGGAGTATCTTCGGCAACACTGTGCCCAAGTACAGAATCAAAAGACTTAGGAAAGCCGAAAGCCTTCAACAGATTCTTATCAGTGATGGATCACCCCCAGAGAAGGTACCGGGAGATACTTTTATATTCACATACGGATCTATGATTGACGGCAGGGCAGGTGCATCTCCTG
Source organism: Dasypogon diadema (assembly GCA_006980735.1). NCBI lineage: Eukaryota > Metazoa > Arthropoda > Insecta > Diptera > Asilidae > Dasypogon > Dasypogon diadema. Next base: position 1,786 of record QYTT01080581.1, on the reverse strand, counting down.
GGGAAATCCCACCTGTGCTTCGTGCGTTAGACTACTTAAAGGAGGGTCTGGTGCGCGGAGGTAAAATGTTCACTGCACAAGCAATATTAGGCAGTAGTCAGATGCATAAATCCAGCGTTGATAACTTCATCCTTAGTAATAGAATGTGTTCAAAAATTTAATGGATATGTTTCAGAAAATGACATAGCACTTTGTTGAGTTGGAGGACACATAGGGATCGAAAGGAACGAGAAAGCTGACACCTTGGGAAATCAAGGATCGGCTATGGAATTGCCAGAATCATTTTCCACCATTGGGGAAGGAATGACGGAGGACCTAATCGAAATATGGATCATAAAAGAACCCAAAAATCGATGGAAAAGTAAGACAACTTTCCGACAATCTATGAGGGCTGCCGTGTGGAATGGCCAGTAGAAAAGTTTTAAGCATGGAGCAAGGAACACTCAGATGGTTGTTTTCTTTGACTACTAGGCATGGTAGCTTTGGATATCACCTCAAAAGGATGGACATCCTGGAGGATAATACCCGCAGACTCTGCGTGAAGGATACCGAGACGGCGGAGCACGTTATATGCGACTTCCCTGCCTTAGCGAGCAGAAGGATGTAGTTAACCTATAAACAAATGCACGAATTAACAAGTTCTGGAATTCTCCGATGCAGACGGGCTAAGACGGCTCTTGGCAGAGGTACGAAAAACGACACTAAAGCGGAGGTCTGCTTCGATACCTCTTGAACGATTATAATAATAATAATACATAGATATCCGTCCGGTATTTCTTGTATCGCCATCGCTATGTTTTATTTAGAAGCAACATAGGGTTTTAGTGGTGACGTATATTTCAATGAAATTGTTGGAAATGAAACAAAATGAACTTCTGCTTATTTATATACTGAGAGATCATTGGCCTAACTTTAACCGATGTTTCAGGGACACATCTGCAACAAAAATCATTCTAAGAACATATGTCCGATTTTGCGTCGCTTTCGTTCATATAATGAAGCATCATTTATTGTTTAACTTTCCTGAACTCTGAATGAAAATAGTTTTGCGTATAAAAATGATGGTTCGAAAAACATGGAATATCCTAGAAAAGAAGTATATATAATATATACTCATGAAAAAAAGTTCACACCTATTGGTAACTCTGTTTTCTCACAATTTAGGTTATTGTAGTAAATTTTTATTTATAAAAATAATAGCATAATTTAATAGTCCTGATATTAGTTTACCTGAATTCGATCAATAGGTGTGAAAGCAACTCAAAATGAAGAAACCTGTTCTGAAGAAATGGGTAAATCTAGGTGAAAGGGCCGTTGTAAAGACAAAAATTAAAGTATTATCGGATTCCTCTTGCAAGAAATTTTGAAAGTTGACCTTAGTATTTTATGAAGGGTTATTTTGTTTTTATATTTTTTCTGCTAGAAGTAAAACACGGATTAAGTTTAAAAACATTCTATTTTTAACTTGTACAAATTTTGCTTTACATATAATGATTAACTTATCTAATAAAAATTTAAAAATCTAATATTGTTTAGAAAACTGCAAAATGAACTGGTGAATGATAGTGCGAACTTTTTTCCATGGGTGTGTATATAATTACCGTATTGTTTCCTTAAAGAAGGCTTCTCGATGTTTCATTACCGCTGCAGAGTAGTTTTTATTTGTGAGAAAGCTTTTAGTGTTCTACCTCACAGAACTAGGCTCCCCATTGGTGTCATCGTCATTTCTCAACGAACACTCACAGAGATCACAATTTCAGCACTAGTATGAGGGAATAAATATTTT
>QYTT01080578.1:2958-23518 GCA_006980735.1 Dasypogon diadema | reverse complement strand
GAATTATGGAATTACTGCTGCCTTTATATTTTCAGATGTTTCGATTTATGAGTTACTTATGTAAATATTTCGTCGTCTGCCGGAAAATTGGGTTTATTCCTGTTGTAAAGATTACAACTGAAATGGCCTTAAATTGTAATATCTAATTTGAAACAGCAGTCATAAGGGCAAAAAGTGCAGGCTTGCCCGGAAAATAAGAAAAGGGAGTTTATTGAATGAAGTAAATGTTAATCTGTTAATGTGTGTAAAGGTTGTTTATTCCAAATATGTATGTATGGTTGAATCGTGCCAAAACCTTCTAAACTACAAGCCATGAACTGACCTTGAGCACTAACATATGAACTGTTTTTTATGAACGCTTCAAGATAGCAGCACATGGGCTGACGAAGTATATAAGCCCAATTTCGCCTATCTTAAAGCATTCATAAAAAAGGGTTCAATGTTCTCGCTCTTCTTCTTGTGCATGGCTTGTAGTTTCGAAGGTTTTGATCGTGCCAAAACCTTCCAAACTACAAGCCATGAACTGACCTTGAGCACTAACATATGAACGGTTTTTTATGAACGCTTCAAGATAGCAGTACATGGGCTGGCGAAGTATATAAGCCCAATTTCGCCTATCTTAAAGCATTCATAAAAAAGAGTTCAATGTTCTCGCTCTTCTTCTTGTGCCTGGCTTGTAATTTGAATCATTTGTCCATAGTGCGTTATACAGGGTCATACGAGCGCGTTTTACGAGAATGCTCGTATACAACGCGTTTTCCTATAACGCCGAACTAATATACCGTGTTATAGGAGGGGGTATTATTGTATAGTGGATTGATAAAGTTTTCCCCTTAGCTTGACATCTTTTCAAGTCTGTATTGTTATTTTTGTCGTGTTTAGGGATGAAAGACGCCTTCAACAACAAGAAGGCCCAAAGCACATCCCTTGAGCAGATAATCCTGTGTTATATTTTTAGTGCAGGGTTGTTCTAAAAAGAAACATCGACCATGGTCGGGAACACGGAAAACTTCCGCGGTTTGACAACATGAAAAAAGACTTTCGTATGCTATATATCGACAATGCACGTATTGAAAACTGCAATCTTTGAAGAGTTACAACTGCTTATGGTGTTTAAGATCCTTTAGTAATCGGTGTGGTCCTCGATGATGATGGAACCAAAGCTGCTGTTTAGTTCGGTTAAGATTCTTCACTTGTGTAACGAAACCCTTGCTTTAGAGACCATTTCACTTTATGTTTTACGTGAATCTCAACAACTCGAACTAGTAAGAAAACACAAAGTCACACGATAGTCAGGTTTATAGATTTAAATCTTTGCTTATATAGTGCGCAGAGTGGGGGGGCTGCAATGACATCCGCACAACATATTCTGATATCACATCACCCTAATGTATATAACTTTAACGTACAGTAGATAAATCTTGAGAAATGATTTAAATCTCAGCTGGAGACAGCAGTGCAGTGACTAATTTGCATATACAAATCGCAAGCGATTGTACCGTGAATGGAGGCAGCCCTTTCATACGTCTCGGGCCTGACCTACTGAGTACTGCTAAATCGGCGTTTGGTTGCATCAAACTGCAGAAAACCCCAGAGTGTGCTGAAAAGAGCTTGTTTTTATCTAATTAATACCTGAATGCATTTCTAATGCTTTACAAACGTTTGTTTTTTTCTTTTTTTTTCTTTTTTTTTGTTAAGTCCATTCTCACAAAACAATTTTGCATAAAGCACAACACAAAAGAGAACAATTAGCCCCAACGGTAGCAAAATCCTCCGCCATTGACGTCAGTGAATTGTTCGCTTTAAAAACCCCTCCCATGCCCAGCTCGCTCCATTGTTGTTATCTTTGCATTTTCCCTAGTGGGTGGGTGCGCGTTCATGTATAGACGGAAATGAAATTGATTTGCATGAAAGATTTACCTCACGATAAAAGTGCAAAACAAAAATACCACGTTCAGCCCAGATATATAAATGGGGAGAAAAAAAAAGACAAGAAGTCAGCCAAGTAGTAAAAAGTTGAACCCGGCGGGTGCGGTGGTGTGTACTGTGCTGCCCGAGCAGCACAAATGCAACTTTTGCATGCAGAGAGGTGTGTGTGCGTGGTAGCACTGAATGAACAGACAAGTACGCTTGATGCAATGAATGCAGCGGGTGCAGGAGCAGCAACCATCACCAGACACAGTGTTTTGTCGTGCACTTGCTGCACAAAGTTGCATTCGCCCGGTTCGGCTCGATCCGGCCCGGCCCGGCATTCTAATGCAAATTGAGTGCACTGCTGCAAGCGAATGAACTTTTCAGTGGAATGCTGGTGATGGCCGATTAACCGGTGATGACGATGACAGACATATTTCTAATAATCGTAGGAAATTTGAAAATTGCCTGGAGCGATTTATGGAACGTGTCGTGAATTGCGGCATAATAAGAAGCTAATTAAGAAGCGGAATAAGAAGTTGTTTTGTGCCGTTCAAGACGAAAAGCAACGGGGCCGTGATGTAACACTCATTACCATTAGGAGTTATTATCATTATATCTTTGTTCGTGCGGCATGGGATCGAATTTGTTACACTTGTTACTGTTGTTGCCACAGTTACTAGGTGGTTATGACGCGATGGTGGCAACACTTTTCGAACTGCCCTACGTAATTGCATTTCATCGATCGTGTAGTTTCTTACAGCAGCTGCCCTGTCCGCACCCCACCCCACCGCACTTGTGCCAACCATACCATTACGGTGATTACGACTTTTATGGTAATGGTGTAGCTGCACAGGTAATTGTCTTTTCAGAGCTTTAGCTTCCCATAAAAGAACAGGCTTTCAGGCGACTTTGTTTAGTTTGATGTGCTGACACTCTTTCCAGATGGAATGGGTTGAGCGGGTCATGGTAGCAAAACTTTTCTATTTTCTTAAAAGCCGTACTTTGTTTGTTTTCTAAGAAATATTCCAGGCAAATTGCTTGGTTAATTGAATTGCATAATTTTGTTTGGCTTCATTCTTTTATATATGGTAAATTTGCTAGAAATTAGAATGCATAGCATGCATAAATTGTGAAAAACTAGAACTGATTTCATTTATGCTGATGTTTTTCAAAAATGTTACATAACTTCCATTATTCCGATGATTACATAATACTGAGATACATATTTATATCAAAGAATAAAACACGTATATTTAGCTTACAAGAGTTCTTTTAATGCTCGTAAGAACGTTAACAAGCAAGCACTATATTTGAAGCAAGCAAAACCAGGTGCCAAATAATCACAAAATAAACATTTGATCTTGTTGGCCTTTGGCGTACAGTCGAATTTAAATGCATTAATGGATGCTAAAAATGATTAATTATTATTTTCATATAATAGATCTTATTGAATAGTGTTAAGTTCAGAAATTACCTAGACATCGTCAATTAAATGACCTAGGCACCATCAAATTTAGTAATGACCTAGGCATCATTTTCACAAAAGAGATATGATAGCCCGAGCCTCGACTTTCTCCACAGGAACAGCTACATTGCTTTATCTCGCAATAGTTATGACTCAACTCGACTAAGGTGTGAAAGGAACTTGCTGGATAGTAAATTTTTATACGTAGATTCTTTTTTGTAGCAAGATCCCAGGAAGGATCCCAAGAAGTTGAGTCATTGATGAACACGGTAATGAACAATTTCATCGAAGAATAATAGAAATCAGTAGTATTAATGACATAGTAATGCAAGGGGTAAGGAAACAGGTAACAGTGAATGACAGGAAGGTATTGTTGTACCAGAGAAATTTACGTTTTCTTGATCATTTGTTTCTTAATTCTGAGCGAAAGCTTTCGGAACCTTATCAGAACAAAAGCACAAAACAAAATGATAATAAAAATTCAATATTACTTTGACACTTACTTTTTCTTCAATGAATTAATGAAAGAGTAACGTACAGGAGAGTACTAGGTTTGCAGAAAAGAACAAGAAAAGCATGGAAAGAAGAAAGAAGTATTACGGAAAAAAGAAAGAAAGTGATAAGTGAAAGTATGATATTTCGAAGCTATCACGAAAAATTAAAACAAGATATAATTGTAAGGAAAGACCAAATGGAGTCTTTAAGGGCTCAACTTTGACAGAACAAAATTTAAATAATATTTCCACTGGTTTTTGGGACATGACGTGAAATGGGTCAAAAGTTTATGTTAATAGTTTAATAAACCAGTAAAAAGGATTCATGATCGAATTAATCTGATCGAAACTAGGAGAACACAATCTTTGACATACAATTTGAAAGCCAGCAATCAACTAATAAGTGTGTGTAAAACCATGTTTTTAAACACTTTTGGTAGTGGAAAGTGGCAAGTGGCAAGTAACAAGAAAACAAACTCAAAAGAACTTTACCAAAATCCGTTACATCCTCGAAAGTTATTTGAGAAAAACAAAAACTGTATGATTTTTACGTCAAAGATTCTGCATGAGTCGCGATGTGCGTCATTTTTCAACAGCCATTTTTCACGCAGTTTTTGAAGAAAACAACCTAGGCCTAGGGCTACACGCTCCGAAAAAAGACCAGTGCGAGAAATGTGTTGCATATAAAGTTGGTCAACTGTCTGAAAAAGACTATCCACTATACCAATTGAGAAAAGAAGAAGCTAGAGTAGAGAAAGCGAAGGACAAGGAAAGGAAACAAAGTATCATATTGACAGTGGATTTTTAAGCTGTTCTGTTGGCACCAATATCACAAGTCAGTAGTTTGTATTATCGGGCGAGATTGTAGGTGCAAAACCTCAACATTTTATAATTTGAAAAATAAAGATGGTTTCTGTTATTGGAATGATTCTGAGGGTGGACAAAACGACAATGTGATACATTTTCATGCGGATCTCCAACATGGTTTCAAGATCTATTCACTGTAGGGAAAAGATAAGCAACTATGAAAGACTTATCAGGTGCAGTGATTTTTAAAATTAACCGTTATATTGACATCGTTAGTATTGATTTTAATATCAGTATATATAGCCACCGAGATATTGAAATTAAATATCGATTGTATGTGGATGAAGATTGCTCATGTTACTATTTCCAACATTTTTTAGTGGAGACCAATAATTAATAATTTTTCTTTTTAAAATTGCAAAGATAGACTTCGAAATGTTTTCTTGCCGGAGTTAGTACTCTTGTAGATTTCCAATTGCTGTGACAAATTTAATTTCGGGATTTGACTTCCATTTCACTACAATTCTCCTCATGGTAGTCTTCTGATTATTTAAATTTGCACAAACGTTTCAGATTTTGTTATGACTGCAGTCAAATTTTAGTACGCGCGAAATTTCGCTTAGTTCGAAGCAGAATTCACCTCACAAATATCAAAAGTTAATTGAATCAAGCAGAAATGATCATAAAAGAAAAACCATGCGGCACAAATGTTTCTTTCACGAAATTAGTTAAAAATTAAAATTACAAACGACATCATTGGTGAGGCGTCAATTTTCAGGGACCATTAAATTTATTGGTGAAAACAAAAGAGGAAATTCGACACTGCACGACTGTTATATTTGCTTTCCCTGATTAAACAAAAAACTGTTTTCACCCTGTGCTCTGCTGTAATAAATTTCGTAATTAAAATTGATTTTCAGATCGATATGCCTTCTAATTATGGACGCGGAGGGGGTGACATACTTTCTGGGAACAACGTCTAATGGAAGAGACTTATTTTATTTGGACGACAATTTCCTTTTTCTGTGAATTCAGCTCAACATATCATCACAGGTGACAGGAAATATTATTCTTTTTTTACCTAATGGCAAATGTGTTACCCTGCCTAATTAGAATTCTTGGGGGTGATTCACAGTCGTGTATGTACCTATTGCAGCCTGTGTATAAAGAGCTGAATTTCCATTTTTAATCACCGCTTTGTAACTTCTCATATCTTTCAGTAAAACACTCTTGGGGCATAGACCCATTACCCATTGTAGTGGTCTATGGTATCTGTCCATTTTTCGTCCAATTCGTACTGCAGGCAGAGGTAATCTCAACGGATCCTTCAGTTCCTTTTACCAGTCTCCTCTAAAGAGACCTTTGTCTGGCTTCTTCCTCTTTAACGTTTCGTGTGTCGGTCTTTTCTATATAATCGTGCCGCTCTGTAGATTTCGTCTTATTATCGAAAGTTAAACAAAGGCATGAAAGGAAAGTGTTCATAAGGGACAGACGTCCTCGGCTCCACTACTGGCCAAAGTTGTCTACTACTGAAGCTCTTTTGTTGCTATTCACTTATAGTGCCAAAGGGTACGGAGTAAAGCTTTTGTAGGAGAAATAGCAGCTCTTTTAAAATATACGAATCTGTATCACCGTTTGTAATTCTAGCTGTGGTTTTTCGGCTTTGTTTTCACCAAACCTTATTAAAAGGTGTAGTGCATTATTTTCGTTGAAAATTTATCAATAATATGATATGATATTTAATGATTGAACATGAATAATGCCTCAGTAATGCAATTTCAAAATCGACAATAGATGTGGAATTGACTATCACGAGTGAAAACGACACCAGTTTATTTCGGAATAACAATACATTTCGACTGATTGCTTATTAATCAATCAGCTGTAGATAAAATCTGCAAAGCACTCGAATTTCTACAGAGATGCTGGGAGCTTAATATTTGATAACAGGAATACCATGAATCTCTATCGTTTTATTGCAGGAATCACGGTATGAGTCTCATTGAAAAAAATACTTCAGAAAAGTTTCGAAGAAATTGTGGCCTTGTTGTTATTATTGCTGCAAAGTGGCATTTTGAAGTGATTTTCACCTTTTTTGTGTATATTTCACAGTTAAAACGGCTGCTTCTTATGTATGGAAAGATTGTCTTTCCAATATTTATATCTGTATGCATACGATCTCTTTCCCTTGATACTGGAAATAATCAGAGTATGACTTCACAGGAGCAAAAAATGTGCTTCACAGGAGCAGAAAATGTGCTTCACAGGAGCAAAAAATGTGCTTCACAGGAGCAAAAAATGTGCTTCACAGGAGCAAAAAATGTACTTCACAGGAGCAAAAAACGTGCTTCACAGTCTCCGCTTGTTCTATCAGAGACGGCAAAAGTCATTTTTATATCAACTATATTACGTTTAGGCCGAACCTTCCAAGTATAATGCTTGAAAGAGTAATGTCTTCCTATAGATCCTTGATTTGTTGAAGTCCTGCTGCTTTAATATATTCATTAACGATGTTTGCTATATATGCATGGTGGTCCCGGTTTCAGATGCTAATCCTTGAATGGGTGATTCCTTGGCTCATTCTAAGAAAAAATTGTATAGGAGGGAACTTCCTTATTTCTTCTTCCTTACTCACTGAGATATGGAGTCTAAAAGAAATTGTGCCTGGATTGGTACCTAACTTCAGAGGTAGGTGGATACATGTGTTTCAAACTAGAAGTAAACTTATGAGGATTCCAAAAAAGTGCATGTTATTTACAGCTTTTCGAGAAATTTGGGTATGTATGTATGTGAAAAAGGGTAAAAAAAGCTGAAATTTTGACTTTGAAAATTCATGGTCCTAAACGAGGAGAAGTAGGAGAGTGAGTAGGTTGTCATTTAAAAGCCACTTGTTGTCTCTACGATATGGCATTGGACTGGTACACATATCATGTTTCGTATGAGCTATACGGCCTTCATTGTAAAAAACAACCGAAAAACCTTCAAGTCCCCTTATTTCGAAAACCCTTAGGATTGTGGTGGCTTATGTGTCATCCCCGCTAAATTTAAAACCATTACTGGTGAATTCTGAGAATCACCACCACTCGCTGATGCTTTTGCTACCTTTAATCCACGTTTTAATCTGGCAATTCTTCTTTCAAGCTGGTAATTCTACATTAAGTATGGTAGTTTTTAAGTTTTGCAATTCTTTTTTCAATTAGACGAATCCCTTTGTCTTTCACTTTAACACAAATCCTTTTTGTATATCCACTTTCTATTTCTATTTCCCCGTTTCTTCCTTTTCTCTCCTTCGGTTTAGTACCTCATATAATCTCCATTTTTCTGTGATCCCACAATAATAACATTGATTTTCTTGCAAAACTTATCAAAAGTACTTGAGCCACTTTTATTCAGTTGTTTTTTTTGTATTCACCTATGGACCTCTCAAATGAGAAAAGCACATGTCCAATCTTTGATTGATGGTTTTTAAAATGCTGCTGGTCCAGATCATCAGTCAGGTGCTGTCCAAAATAGCTGAATCGCCTAACTTTTATACGTACTCTTGTAGAGTGATTTTAGAATGCTGGCAGCAACTGAAGTTTATTTTCTGCCAAAATCGTCCGTGCAAAGAACAGGGGTGGATCCGATAATTTTAAAGTTCTGCAAAGGGCCAAGGGCTTTAAGTACAAAAGCAAAAAATCAATTCAGCCATGTATATCTCTGTGTGTGAGGTAATAGTCGAAAATACTGCTGAAGGAAGAGTGGTGTTATTATATGAGGGTAGAGACGTAGGACAAATGAACACCAACACCAATGTCGCCATGGAGCCCAATAGAAGAACTTTCTAGAGTACGTTCCATGACGTACAAGTAACACTATTGTATGGATGTCCAGATCCTGGCCATAGGTGATTGCCTAAACACATTAATGGAGCCGTCCTGTTCTACTGGCCAGTACATATACACACCATCCCCCTCCACTTTTCACTGTGCGGCGTGTTGGAGCAAAAATGGCCACTCCAATTCCATTCAAACCTTCCGGATAATAGCTGTGCAAAGTTCGCAAATAACGTGCTTCGTCTCTATCCCCCCATATCCTCCCTTTCACCTTAATTTTATTCCATTTTTGCTACGCTCATGCTGCTCCTGTTGTTCTACCTTTATCATGGTAATACCCACCCCCCCCCGGTTCAGTAACTTTCCTTGATCCAGAACCATTCAATTCTTTACCACTCCCAGTTCCTAGCACTTAAATTTGGTCGGGTTGACTGATGATGTGAAATAAGAATGCCGAGGTATAGGAGGACAACCCGATAAAAACACGTTCATCATAGTGTCTAAAACGAGGGGAAATTATAGCCTGGAAAGCGGGGCGGCAGATGAATGGCCACTTTTTATGGCATCAGTAGAGAGAGATGAGAGGACAAAAGTGCAACATTCTAGCAAAGGATAAAACGAGAAAAAGCACAAAATACGGGTAAATTGAGAAAAGGAAGAGGAACCGGGAGAATCTTCTTTTTTCCCACCTCAGCTATTCCATCCCCACGGTTAACCTGGGTCATACCAGGGACATAGAAGGCAAAGTATCTTCTCGAATTTTCAACTTGAATGAGCGTGTGTCTGTGAGTGAACGGAATTCCCGACATTTACTTGGGATGACTATGACTACATCCTGTTACCCGAGCATCCATTTACATATTTATATACGGCTCATGGTATCCTGGTGACTTATGTACGTACAGTGTGACTGTGTGTGAAGGCACTGCCATCTACTACAGCTTGGAAACTTTCCCAGTATGAAATGAAAATATTCCTGGGGGTCATAGAATGGGATAAGCCCGGTTACTCCCTGTTTACTATAGAGAAATGAGGACAGAAGGAAAACACGGGCAAAAGAAACGGAAAACGAAAGCTCTGTAGGGGATGAGAAATGCCCTGGCTGTCAGCTGTGGGCGGGTGTAGTAGTTGAAAAATGGGTGCGGGCGTGTATTTGTATTTGGCTGTCTGGTGAGCGACCCTTTAACCCATGCTACCCCCCATAAAACAGTAATCTTTTGCGGGAAATTTCTACTCATGGAAATTGTCAGATGAAAATTTAAATCATGACATTTGCTGGTAATAAGCTTTTCCATTTTTTCTCTCTTAAAGCAGCTTATTACGCAATGCGAAAATTGATTTAACAAAAATCAGGTGAAGCAGACTTTCCTAGCAATGTTACTGAAGATGGGTAGGGGTAGGGGGAGGGGGAGAGCTGCTCTGACGTTCGTACATTGGACTTTGAATTATGCTCGTTTAACTTTTACCCTATTCAGTTTGGTTTCGGGTGAAAATATCAGAATTCCAGTTGGAAAAATATGATACAAGGTGGTTGGGGCATTATTACGCTTACTGTGTGATGTAGGTAGTCACTGAGAGATAGATATATGCAGAGGATGTTCCATACCCATAGAAGCTGCCCTTAATAAAATGCGACAATTTTTTGAAGTCGGTCTATTCTTCAAAATCAAACTGAACTGTAATCGAATCTGTATATCGTTCAGTGTTAACTAAATCCAAATTTTAGAATTTATTTTTCTTCAGTCATACCTTATCATGTTTCAAATAACAAAAATCAGTAAATTATATTTTGAGTCTTCACACGAAAATAGGTGTTGTTAGGCGGGGCACATTAAAAAAAATCTTTTGAGTTTATAAAGAGGAAGAAAATCGAAATTTTAAGCACATATTTTTGTAAAGACAAACTAATAAAATTTTTATTAGTTGGACATATAATTTTGTTAAGTGGAATGAACTGAAAAGCAGTTTCCAAGTTTATGATGCACTTCGAAGATTATGTAGAAAATTTGTGGCATTTTTCAAGCAACCATGGCCTTCTTTAGTTGGTTGTATCTCCATGTTTATAGTGCTCCTTTTAGAATATATGGATGACTTGCCTCAGATTGCTCTTAGGGGGCAATATCAAGGAGTAAACCAACTATGAATTTCCGTGACTAGAATATCGACTTTGCAATCTCTTAGCATGACGATTTGAGGGCACTACGCTCGTCCAACTTACCAGTTCCATCAACTAACTCTTTTGAGACACAGCATTTGATACTTTTAACCCCACACGCATTACATCGCAGCCCATAAAGGACTCGATTCCATCAAAAATTTTACACTTGACTGGAGAATAATTGCTGCCGCTGCCGCTGCTGCTGCTGCTGCATTGCTATGATTTCTCTCCCTTTATTCTGGGTGCACTTTAAATGCGAAGAAATGAAAAGAGTGAAAAGCTTACAGATGCAATAAAAGCTCTGTGACCTAGTTTTTTTTGCGAATTTTCTGTATGCAGTAAATCTGAATATACACAGCCGACTGCGTTCTACATGCATTTGCAGCCGCTAGCTTATTATTCTGCCGGCCGCATTTAAATTGGACCATGAGAGAGACTATAGCGCTGTGCGAATGCGAGCTGTGAAGTTGTTTGCAGTTGGTATTCTCTTTTTCTTTAAATTTATATAAAAATTCCGGATTCCGGCCGTACTTGTATAAATTTTATGAGAAGAGGAGGTCGAGGAAGTGTTTTACATTCGGACACCAAGAATTTTGCAAGTTGCAACTACTGTGGTTGAACCTGAAGGAAAATTCACCTTAAATAGAAACACCAGCACACTAACTGGGTTATGCATATAACGAGCGAGATTCACCTTTAGAAATTTCAAGGAGGAATGTACCATATGTTGACGTCGTGCTTGTAGTTGTTTTTTATTTTTATTTTGCTTTCATTGAAACCACTTAAAGTCAACTTGACATCAATTTGAAGTCATTCACATTAGAAAATGCTTTGAGCATTGTTCGCGGAGGGAACGAACACACTCGGGTCGAACCTCACATTCGTTTTATTTGTGATTCTTTTTCAAGCAATACGCAAGTTGCAATGAAAATGTTTGTCTTTAATTCATAGCTGTGTAGCTGTGGAATTGTCTAGTATATTTGGGGTCTTCAATTGCTTTAAAGAATTTAATACAGTCCAAGTGTTGTTTCGGACATTTCAACTCGCTCCACTAGAAAGAGATTTTTAGTTGTCATAGAAAAAACTGGAGCAATTAAGGAATCGTCCCCAAGGTCTCTACTTTTCATGAATATAGTGAACAGAGAAAATTCTGAAATGCTATTCTTGTTTGGAAGTGTACAAAAGTTTGAGTTTGAAAAAACAACTGAGGGAAATGAATGAAATGAAAAAAATGCATTTGTATTTCAATTGGTGAGGCTCGAATCGATGTACTGTATATTTCCAAGACCTTGCTCTGCGTATTTAACCACTTTCGGAATGGATTTAATATCTGGTTTGTAAGTGTTTAATTTTTCTATATTGGATGGCATCTCCTCAGATATTTTAAAGGGTAAAGCTGGGATGCCACAAGGTTTTGTTTTCTCACCTAGTATTATTTTCGTCCCCTTGATTTTGAAAAGCACTCCCATACTCGTGTACTTAACCGAGAAAGTATGATTGCATTGTTTTTATTAAATGGAAGTATTTGTAAAATAGTCACTTGTATTAATACAAGCAGTACCACCCTATAGTGCGGAGCAAAAATTGCGACAGCCCTCCTATAACGCTGTATTCTTACAAGGTGGTTTCTAATAGCACCTTTTTCGTTTTTTTTTTATTTTGAAAAAGGCCTCACTCGTCCTGGAGGTGAAAAAATGATATTCAGGAAAGCATGTTTTGATAATGTTTGCCAGAAAATACATTGAGCAAAAATTTAAATCAGTTGAGATGTTACACCTTACATCACAAGATCGGTAAAGCATACCAACACACGTGATTAAACCTGCGAAAATGATATCTCATAATACTATTAAAGGCGATATCCAATATGCCAGCATTACTGCGATCCAATTTACGGAAGATCTCGCAGTCATGTGGGTTAAACGAAATCAACAGTGAAATAGCCAGAAATAAACGTTTAGATGGATGGGAAAACGGCTATTGTCCCAAAACGGCACGGAGAGCACCATTTATTATTCTGTGAGGAATATAACTAACATGCCCGTGCCAAGGAAAAGGAAAAAGGAAGAGGTACACCATCAAGAATTACCGAGAAACCATCTGTATCTGTTCACTTGGTGTTGATCAATAAACACCACTTTTGTGGATTAAGATAAAGCTGATTGCGAGCAGATTCCAGGCATATGTACTCCAAATCATGCTACGTATTATATTCTCAACAAATCCAATCTATCTAGAAAGGTACAAAAGCTGTGTTCAGTGGCTAAAAAATATCATTAATAAATAACGGAAATAATAATGGACCTAGAATGGACGCCTGAGGTATGCCATAGGATACTAATAAAAAATTAAATATAGTAAGCTGCCATAAGAAAAAAACGGCTTGGTATCTGTTAGTTAAGTAATTAAAAACTAATTTCGTGGCATGAGATGAGAAATTAAACTCATTCGCAAGCTGTAAGCAAAGAAGTCCATGATTTAGGGTATCAAACGCCTTCGAAAAAAAGAAAAAAGCAAATATGCTAATAGGACGAAAATCTTAAGTACTGGAATAATTCTAGAGGAACTTCTAGGTTTTTGGAAAGGTAATCCTATTACTATCGCGAGGTTCACCAAAGTCAGACACTGCGACAAAGGTAGTCCTAATAAAACATATATTGCAAATATGTGCAAGAGGTGAAAGTATAAAAGGTAAACAGAGCCTAACAAACTTGGGACTTACATCATCAATTCCACTAATTTTATTTATCACAAGTGATAATAATAGCTCACATAGTATCTAATAGCTGTTCTATTCTGTTCTTATCAGATCTAATTATTATAAAAAAGAACAAGAAAAAATCCGACTGCAAAAACTGAAAATTAAATCTTAATTTTGCAAGTGGAAACGGCTAAAACACTAGTTACATTTCCAAATTGTTTTTCTAACACGTTGACTGCCGCAATTAGTATAAAAACTTTCGTAAGAGAATTTCATATTAAAATGCCTTCGTCGTGAGAGAGTTTTTCAGATACCGGTCAACGGTGATCGGCACGGCAGACAACGTGTTAAGGACCTTTAATTTGATGCCCCACTCGATGGGATTCAGTACCTATTTAATTATTATTTTCGTAGTTAATAATATGGCGCCTAAAATTCACCATATTGTTTTATTAAAAAGCGTTTACCCTATAGAAAGGAACAAAGAATCAAATATAGATACACCTGAAAACATTACCCCCCTTTGCATGCTCAATCGGGTAAAAATAAAAATGGAAAATTGAACTTTATATAATTGTAAGAAGATTACATGTACTTTATATCAATGGATTGTAATAATCACCTGACCGTCTATTCACGCACATAACTGTTGACATTTCTTTAAATCACGTACTTTTTTATTTTATTTTATTCTAAGAGACTTTAAAAATCAAAGTATTAAACTGAGAAGCCGCACGACCAATAATATGCTTTCTAAAGGAAAAAAGATAGATCGTTGGATAGAACGTTTTTCAATTATTAAACTATTCCTCAAGTGAAGGGTTACATAACAGTAAAACAGTGCGCACTTCTATTTGTAAACAGACATCGTATCGTATATTTACAGAAATCTCATCTTTTCTGCGGCACACCTACATATGACTAATCAGTGAGTTTAATGGCAACATGAAAGGAGCATGGAACTCTTTACTTTGTGGTTTACCTCCAATGACACACCTTTTCGACATTTCAATGACACGTTTGAGTACTAAATTAATGTACGCTTTAATATTTGAATGGTTTCTCCCAAGTATTCGTGTTCAAAGTATGAAAAAAACGTATAGATATTTACCTTTTTTTTGCCTTTAGTTCTTTCTTCTCAGGGGTTAAAGATTAATCGAAATTCGAGCTGTTTTTTTTAATGCCTAGGTGGTAAAACTATAAACTGTTTGTACCAAGTGTGGCATATTTTGTAATTGCAAGCAAAGACAAATTAGTTACATAGTCTTTGAATACATTTTTAAAAGTAAATTTGGCAGTAATTGTTTGGGGTAATTGTAAAATGTATTTTGATATGATTTCTGTGATTTATGAATTAGATTCCATAAACTGTTTTTATTTGAAAGAGTTGTACTAGAATATTTTCCAAAATGATACTAGATAGATAAGTACATATGCAAAGTGGAGAGAACGATATCTTTGCTGAAATTATTATCATCTGGCGCATATATTATAAGATATTATGCATCAAGCTTAAACGTGCTTGCGTAAAAAGCACACTGTATTGACTACGTTAGATAGTGTACAGGGAAAAATGTTTAGATCGTTAGGTAAATGGAAAAGGTACCGATACTCTGGAGTATTAATGTAGCGTGGATTGCTTTTAATTCACGTATCGATACTTCCATGGATATAGCCACAAAATAGATTCTTTAATTCCGTGAAATTCTCTACCTCTTATGTCTTTGGATTGAAGGATAAAAATATGAATATATTACTTTTTGCTTCAAACCTGTCGCAATATTCTAAAAGGCCTCTCTATATTTTCTTATTTTGCTGGTCGGTGGCCCACGTCTGCAGATTTTCTCTTCTGTTGGCGTGGGTTCAAATCCTGCCCAGGGTACGGCGATATATCTCGGTACCAGTGGTTGTGGAAGTAGAATACTGATGGAAATTGTACTTACGAAGCCACTGAGATGTGTTGCACAGTAATTTCATGCTAAAAATTGTCACTCACTGCAACATTTGTCAGGTTAAAAGTTCCAATTTCCTCTTCCCTGATTTCCGTCCGCCTAAGCTGTGCTATGTGCATCATCCGGTTGTCTCCTGAGCTTAGGCAATATCTTAAATAAAAAATAAATATATCTTTATCCGAAGATAAATGAATATTTAAATACGGGAGTAATATTCAGAAAAGGACCTAACTACTGTGGGCAGATAGACCCGTTTAGAATGTTGCGGCAGATTATCAGTACTCAGTACTGTTTTCAGCATGAAAGCTTCGTGGGTGTTACATCTTCTTATCCATAGGCCTGTACAGTTTGAACACTTGGCTGGCGTGAAAAATCCTCTGAAACAAAATTTTTTAAGGTAATAAAGTAGATTAATGGTAAAAATATAAAAACTATTATGCGAACAAAATAGAAAAAATATTAACTGAATATATCTGATGAAAATCACTAGACTTTGTACGAGTGGAAAGATGTTCTATATAACCACCAGTAATTCCTACAAAGAAAAAAACTTTAGATAGGGGTTGCTAGCGGTTCAACTAAACTTAAGTGTCTCAGTATTTTTTGAGAAACAAATAAATTCGATTACCTCTCGCTGCGATGAAAATAATAAAAAAGTATCACTACTATAGCGATTTGATAATGGTATTTTATTGCAAACAGGATGTGCGTTTTTTATTTTGTGATATTATCCAACTTTTGTTTCTAAATGAATAATCTAGGACTCGTTTCATTCTGTTGTTTTTATAATTTTTGTGAGGATATCTGAGATCTTTAGTTTAATTGCGAAAATGATGAGTAATTGCAGAAAGATCATTCAAATCATTCTGTTGAATTGACCTTACTGGCTGATGATTCGTGTGATATCTACTATAGTGGCCGTTTATATACTACAATGGCTTCAGGCTACGTTCACCCTAGATAGGTGATGACCGTTCGTTCAAACGTGGAGCGAGGAAGTAAAATGTGAACACGTTTAGAAAATTAGAATTTCATGAACATGATGTAATGAAAATATGGCTTTACAGAATAGAAAATTATTAAAATGCTATCTCAACAGCAAAGGAAAGATAGTGAAGATCGCGAAAAAAAAATCGAAATGCACACACCTACATAGATATTTAAAAACAAATAAGAAAAATAAACGGTCCCAAGAAGGAATCTTGTAGAATTCCGTCCTAATTATGATTTTCAATAATTTTATACCTTAAATGGAAGTAAAGCTATTAAAGAAAACTAAATTGAAAGAAATAAGAATTTAATTTTTAGTTCCCACAGTACAGTGTTCAAATTTTATTAGTTGCTTTTTGATGTAGCTGTAGAAGTAGTTTCACTGTAACAAAAGTAGTTATCATCACGTAGCAGCCAACAAATTTTGTAGATATATATGTATCTATTTTGTTCTATTGCATTTGCAGGTCCACAGAAGACGTATCACCTCCGAATTTCGAACAGCGAGGTACCACCTACTATGAGCGTAGTTCACGTTTAGTTGGCGAGAGTGAACAGTATATACGGCGGCCAAATAACTATCATACGGGTGATATACGCGGCAGGGCGAGAGATAGACTATATAGAAACGGACCGTATTCTTCTCTACTAGACAGGTAAGATGAAATTTTACATTTGTAAATGGGAATAGCTAAAATCCTTGGGAGGTTCACTTATGGTTTTCAGCTGCAATGATAGGTTCAGAAAACAGTACACTTATCGAGCTTTCTTTAAAATTGCTTCTTTTAACATAAAATTATACTAAATGTGTTTTGTGTTCGACTTGACTAACTGGTTTTGTAAAAGAATTTATGCTAAATGTCGCAGAGCGTATGATCTAATGAAGGTTATGTTTCTCTTTAAATTTCAGAACAACACCCGTCGGTAGTCATCATAGGGTTTCAACATGGTACGACACAAGTCCCAGTGGTACATCGACAGTATCAGGTCAGAGTGCATCACCAGCAACACGAAGTGTATATGGAAATATAGCCAGCGCAGTAGTGCAGCCTGATACAAGTAGTTACGATTGTCAGTTATTAAAAAAGAAAAAATCCCGCTCTGGTTCGGAGTCACCCTGTGGTGGTAGTAGTAGTATAAACGCCGCAAGTAGTCATAGTAGTCATTTAGTAGAACGAGGGAATGGCGGAAGTGCAGCGTCGAGTCGTTCACATTCGCGGAGTCCGAGCAGTTGTAGTTCAACAAATAGTTCATCGTCAAATTCGCATGCGTCCAGTCCTGTCTCTGGAAGCGATCCACCTCCATCATCATCATCACGGACGCGAAACCTGCAATCGGCTGTGTCAGCGCCTAACCAAAGCGGAATGACCGTTAATAATCAGTCAACGAGCGCGAATACAGGATCGTCCTCCTCGTCGTCGACAAGCAATCCTGTGGTACATTCCGAAGACAATCGGCCGTTAGCGATATGCGTTAAAAATTTGCCGGCCCGTTCCTCAGACACATCCCTTAAGGATGGTCTTTTTCATGAGTACAAAAAACACGGTAAAGTTACATGGGTTAAAGTGGTAGGACAAAATGCAGACCGGTATGCGCTTGTGGGTTTTAAGAAACCCGATGATGTGGAAAAAGCTTTGGAAGTATCTCACGATAAACTTTTTTTCGGGTGTAAAATAGAAGTGGCACCTTATCAGGGATACGATGTAGAGGACAATGAGTTTCGACCGTATGAGGCTGAGCTTGATGAGTATCATCCAAAGTCAACACGAACACTATTCATTGGGAATTTAGAAAAGGATATCACGGGCAGCGAACTGCGAAAACATTTCGACTGCTTCGGCGAAATAATAGAGATCGACATCAAGAAGCAGGGCATGAATGCGTACGCATTTTGTCAATACTCCGACATTGTGTCGGTGGTGAAAGCAATGCGAAAGATGGACGGGGAACACCTGGGAAACAATCGCATCAAGTTAGGCTTTGGAAAATCTATGCCTACAAATTGTGTCTGGATCGACGGCATTGCGGATAGTGTGAGCGAAAGCCACCTGTCTGGACAGTTCTCCCGCTACGGTCCAGTATCGCAAGTTGTAATTGATCGAGAACGGAAGCTGGCTTTAGTGTCCTTCGATCAAGTACAATATGCACAAACGGCTGTGAAAGAAATGCGTGGTGCAACGCTACGCGGTCGAAAACTGCAGGTGGATTTTGCATCGCGAGAATGCCAGGAGGCATTCTATGAAAAATTAGAGAAGCAGGCTTCAGGTAATGGCTGTAATTCAACAGAACTTACCAATTCAATTGCTGCCGAGACTACAACTAGTCGTGTTGTCTCTGTTGCAGGAGCTCGTTTTAGTCGATACGATAGCCAGACAAGATCGCGTGCTTCGTCGTTTACTCGACACACAAATATTAATTCAAGTGGAGCTACGTCCCCTAGTAACGCCGCAACAGCAGGGGGAGGGTCAACAAATTCAACATCAGCCTCAGGAGCAACAACTGGTGGATCAACACCAAGAGGCGGAAGATCACGTAGCTTAAGGCATTCAGATTACGAATATTCGGAGAGGCGATTTCGTAGCTATGATGAATACAGCCAAGGTTCAGGAGCATCACATGATGATGACTCATACAATTACTCGAGCAGTTGCTCTCGTGAACAGCGATCAGATTCACCGCAATCGCGCTTGGGTCCTATTGCTGGTAGTAATGTTGATACGCTTGAAATTAGTAGTTCTAATAGCGGACGACGTCGATGCGACAAAAGTCCAGGTAAGTAATTTGCACTTTTTGTAGTTGCCAGTAGTAGTGGTTTATACCAAGTAAAAATTTGAATTTCCATAGAACTTTCGCTTGATTGAAACAAAGTCAAGTTGTTGTCAAACGTATATAATGAGGATAACAGCGTTTGGCGCCTTTAAAACCGGAAACCACTTAAAATTCTTTTCTTTCAATATGCACCTGAGCACGCTTACTCTCATTTTAGCCAAGCGTAACTCTTCTGATCTTCGAGTCCTTGTTGAAAGTGTGCAAGAATATGAAGTTTATTGCTGTGCATCAGTTCCGGTTCAAGCCATGGCTTTACAATAAGCGCCAATTTAATCAACGATTAGGAAACTGGATGAAAGTACCGGAAGTCCTTTAAAGAGATACCTGCGGTTTATAGCAACTCGTTGCCACCGCCATAACCCTAGTTCTACAAAATTTAGAGTTAAAAGTCGCCTTGGTTGATTGGTTTAGCTATTGACACTCTTAGCCAGGGCAGGTAGATTGAGCTATGCTATGCTAAGTAAAAAAAATACATACTTGCCATAAACAATTTAGTTTTTTTTTGTTATAATTTGTTACCACTTTTTAATGTAATCAGCTATCTTACCAAAAAAAAAATACTTGCTACACTGGCCACATAGTATATCATACGCAAATGCTTGTCTAAGGCAAGCTCTGAGGAATTTTTTCTTGGTACAAAGCACAGAATTGGGCCTGTCCATGGGTAAGGTGTTTTTGTTTTAATTTTGTTAATTGGTTTATTGGGTTTTCTTTTGAAATAAGCATGCTATTTTTTATTTGTGTCTTTCGGCTAATTACTTGTGGGTGGACAGCTTATTAATGATGATCGCTTTAAACCGCGAAAGGAAACAGTTTGGCGATCCTAACAGTCTGCCATTTGTTGACTCCTAAAGAGCTAAAACATGCTTACATTTTAATACATACTTTTAATGTTGAATGCGGTAGCCATATTTACTACATTTGATAACTTTAAGTGGGATTAACCAGTTAACTGTTTATAACGAAGATATTCGTCATGAAAAAATTGTGAAATTTTGTGTTATGACGAATATATTCGTCTTGCGTTTTCAGTAGTGACCATTGGGGCAGTTAATTAAGACGCATTACGACTATATTCGTCATAACACAAAATTTTACAATTTTTTCATGACGAATATCTTCGTCATAAACAGTTAACTGGTTAAATATTGTCCATTCTGATAATTGTGCACAGAGGAGGTGTCATTGATGCCATGAAAAGTAAAGAAGAATTTTGAAAAAGTCATTGAATCATTAGCCGATAAGGTAATTCCATCGGACTATATACCCCCAAAATGAACGAAGACGGTAACTATTATATCACAGGCGTCAAGCATATTCAAACTATTTAATTTTCTACCCGAGTCCATTCCAAGAAAAACTTGCTGCAGTTATGTTTTGTGATTTTATCTTTTCCGAACACCACCTACTTCATAGAGAGCCTGTGAGAGTGTAT
>QYTT01080575.1:0-15709 GCA_006980735.1 Dasypogon diadema | reverse complement strand
ATAATTGAATTTTAATTCAGATGTAATACACGGTGTCCAATAGGAACGTGTAAAAACTAAACAAATACCCCCTCCTTCGTTGACAATATAAGGAACGTTACGTTTTAGCAAAGTTTACCTGAGGTCTGTCAGTTTTATTTTGTTCTAGCTGTGGTAGAAACCGTGTAGCCTTCTTGAAAATGAGTGAGTTAACTATTGAAGACAAATTTCTTCTCATTGAATGTTATTATTCGGGAGAAAAAATTTTTAGTGAAGCATTCAGAGGCTTCCACACAAAGTATGGAAGTAAAAGAGTCGGACAAACCTATAAAAAGATGTTAAGAGGAAAAATCTAGTTAAGAACTATTATTTTATGCAAGACGGAGCAGCACCACATCGAACACAAGAAGTCTTCGAAGCCATCAAAATAAAGTTTATGGTGATCGAGTTATTGGCCTTGGAACAGGGATACAATGGCCTCCTTATTCACTCGACATTAATTCTTGTGGTTGTTTTTGTGGGGTTATATTAAAGATCACTGTTGGAAAAACAAATCAAAAACTGCAGATGATTTGATTCAAGAAATAAAACAGGCTATCGACAACATTTTAACTTAAACTATAGAAGACATTTTTAATACTGTTATAAAGCGATTAGAGTAGTATAGTAATCCAAATGGACATTGGACCTTTTTCTACCAAAATACAGATATATTAAACTATGAATAAAATTTAAAATGAGGAAGAGCAAATCATTAATAAAAATAATGAAGAGGATAGGTTTTTTTTCTCGTTATATTTGGTAAGAGTTTTCCAAAATATAGTCCAGTAGCATTCTTCTGTTTGGTTGGAAATTATTTTTCCGTACTTTGTTTAGTCTTGGAGCAACTCTGAATATTGTAGCTCTGAATATTGGATTTAAACAAACAGCTTAATTATTAATATCCATCATCCTAAGTTACTCTCCATACTTTCTTTCCAATTTTATTTCTCTTTTTCGTCTATGTTACCAATTTCAGAAGTATTGAATGATTTACCAATCCATACGTACGTAGACGGCTTCAGATTTGTTAAATGATTGAGGATCTTAAACAAATTAAAAATAATTGCGAATGAAACTTTTCATCTTTAGCATCTGGATCTCACTTCATGTACAAGAATTTGTTTTCAACTCTTCAAAACTTTGGCAATTCGCACGGGTCAATCCTCGGTCCATTTTTGTTTAATTCATTAATGGTCTCTCGCAGGATGGTAGATTTCGTAAAAACAAGTCATAATGGGTTAGAAATAGGATAGGGGTTATGCAAATTACGTCATTTCCATGGTAGAAGGGGATTTATGTTTTTCCAAACTTTTTTCACTTAACACCCTGTCGTGCTTGTTGTGCCTCTGACAAATCAATTCCTACTCTATGAAGAGGTAAACTAAAAAGATCTCGTCTTTTTACACGGAAGATTAATTAGATTTGACTTTAAAACCTGGTACTGTCGAAGTTTGCTGGACTCTAGTAACAGACTTGATCGACAGGGTACTTGGCAATAAGAAAAACAGAGATACAATATTTAAATATATCTCTTTTGCACATTACTTTGTTTACTTCATTAATCATTTGGAATCCCAATACTTTTTCATTTGGGTTCCAAATAATACTCTATGATTTCATGTGTTTTATTTGAAATTAACTTCAAAATATAGCTGATTAGTAAGAATTCTTCTTTTTTAAAACATTTTTAAATTTTGTCAAAAGTAGATTTAAATTTTGTGCTAAACAAAGTAATAATATTGTTCTATCGATGCTTTTTTATTAGGTATAGTAATCTTTTTCTCTTAGGTACTATTATCGCACTGAGAAAGCGGTTCAGGGACTTGCAAAAAGGGTTTGTCGTTAGCGTTGTTCTGCCTCCTTCACCCACGCCCGTAGCCGACGAGTTCTGGCCGGAACTGAAGAGGAGGTCACCGAAGGAAGCAGAATTTGGTAAGCCGATGTTCATAAGTGGTTCATAGTGATCCCTTTAAGAGGAGTCCTAACCTGGTGCCCATGCGCCATACAAGCATGGACCTCCGATTTATGTGTACAGAGATGAGAGTGTTAGCCGTTGCATGCTCAGCATCTCACTGTTACATATAGCTTTAATAAAACTGTGTCTACTGAAATAAAATAAAATCAAATAAACGTAAGTCGATGACGTGACCACTGTGGAAGGATAGAAATCTTCCAAAAATAAAAGGTGAGGATAGTATAATCACCGAAACGATTAAAGCACTACAATGCATACATGGGGAAACTGAACTGTTTTGACCACAATAATTTTATTCAGGAAAAGACAAATGCTCATATTCTTTCTATCAACTTTCTATCGCGATACCAATCTGGTTTCAGACCTAAACATAGTTGTACCACAGCCTTAATAAAGATTTCGGATAACATTTTCAACACACATTTTCAGTTTTCATCGTCAGTAAGTAAATTGATATGGTCTTATCTCACCGGTCGTCAACAGAAAGTCATTTGTGGTGATAACTCCTCAGAGTTCCTTCAAGTCCTAAGTGAGGTATCCCAAGGTTCTATTCTGGGACCGTTACTTTTTTCCATATTTATTAATGACCTTGCTTACGTAATATATGATTGCAAGTTTCATTTATATGCTGATGATACTCAATTGTACATATCTACACCTCTTAGTCTAATAGAGGATGCGATTTCACGGGCAAATGATGATCTCTAACGTCTACCTCGATGGTCTGAGGATAATGGTCTTCTGCTTAATCCCTCTAGAACTAATGACATTGTAATTTCCCGGGATACTATCGACACCTCATCTCCTTTTCGCTAAACTCTATTCTCTCTAATTTTGGTACATGTATTTACTTACTGTAAATTTATTTTTCTAACTTTGTTTAATGCTCCTACACTTAATTATAAGATATACCCGAATTAGTGTAGCGCTCACGAACAATTTGAATTTGAATATGCCCTCTGATCGTGCCAATAAATAACAATGACAACTCAAAACTAAGTGAACTTTTTAGGGTTCAGCAAATATGCTGTGAAGGTATATTTAAGAAAATATTGCTCACTCCTTCTACAAGCTCGACTATGGTAGCCAGTACCAAAAAACTTAGACTATAGGATTGAAATCATTTAATTATATCAAATCAAGCTCAAGAACGGGTTTCCAAAGTGTTATAAAAACAACACAAAGAAATGAAAAAATGCAATATTGGAGTACCTGCTAATTTTTTTGAAAATTTTCAGAATTCAAATTATATTCAGGAAACTGATATCCTATCTTCATAATAAAAGATCACACACGTTGCTTAAATTCAGGCGAGAAACTTTGTTACATGCTGCATATTTATCAGATGTAATATCATCAATTTCTACTCGATCCGGCAAAGACATTGTAAGGAATTGTTTACGAGGTACGAGCCCAAATCGGATTCAGTCGGATTAGAGAATTTTCAAATTCAAACATCAATACAAGTCGGTGTATACATTTGATCAAGTTATCAATATTTATCTGCAACATTTCCTTTTCAGTATTTCCATTTCTTCATTTTTTCAGGAAAAGATTAAGCTATAAATTATATAATCGTACGTAAAAAATTCCACCTCAAATATTATTCATAGAGACAGGAAGATCTTTCATATTCATATCCTGAGAGCCAAGAAAACCCCAACATAAATAAGGGTAAGTAATTTTCAAGACTAAAGGGAATTTCTAATAGAGTTAATTCCATTATAAGAGCCACTCCCCGTGTTCGTTCAGGAAGTGAATAAACCATTTTTATATTGTATAATCCTAGGCTAGCTCATGCATACTTTCCGTTCATTGAGAAATCTTTGCATCGTGTGTTGTGTGACTGCCTTTAATCGTGTATTGTATCTAGTGCCGTGAAAATTTATGCAACAGTTACTACATTATTTAAGTCGGTAGAAATAGAGAGTTGGAGAGTGTGCAGAAAACAGCCATATTTCAAAGAATGAAAAGAATTTCTGTTTCACATTCCTGCACTGGTGGCGATGGCGATAGCCATAACAGCGGAAATATTGTACAACATACGCATACATTATGCATACAGCTCCATTGTCATAAATTATAAATTTTGCTTGCAAATTCCCCCTTTATTGCTTCCCGTGATTTGATAAAATTTCAATTAGAATATGAACTGAAAGACTATTTTGATAAATTCCCGGCAATGCCTCCCCATCTAATTGAAATGTAAAATTCTCTACATCGGTTAATTGGATGGTATGCGTGCCGTGAATAAATCCACCTATACCCACCTAGGTATAGTGTTCAGTCTGAGTCTGGTGGCGCTAGTCAGTCCATCCAATACACTAGCTAAGCCATATGGAGTCACAATCTCTCCGCCTCTATACTATCTACTAGTGTGCTATTGCTAGCGCTGGGCACTGCTCGACTGCTGTGCTGATTACTTCTATTAGATGACTATTAGAGCAGAAATGTTCAATGAATTTCGTTGTTTGGCCATAATTTGCTGAATTCATGGACTCTAAAAATGATTTTGATTGAATAAATTGAGTGAATGGGATTTTTTTCTCTTGATTGAATAATTGAGGCTCGTGAATTGGGCTCAAGTGCCAAATAATAAGATTCGAAGGAAAAAAAAATCTAGGAAGCAAACCAGCCATGTTGTACGTTTGATTGAAATTTTGATAAAATTATCTAGATAAGTGCGCCCATGTGGTTTCAGGATCGTTTTGAAATTGCGTAGGCCTCTTAGAAAAATGTAACCAGTAATTACAGGAGGCACTTAATGTTGTATGCTGCATCAATATAGTCAGCCTGTTACACTTGTAGTTCACATAGAATTTAAATAGAAATTTAAAAATTATCTCCCCAATTCTTTTTTTTTTTGTACTAATAAAAAAAATAAAGTAACAGAGTTACCGGAAAATCTCTACAAATAATTTAAATAGTTATCATACTACTCTGTTGTAGTAGGAATTCAAGTCATTGATGAACACGGTAATCAATAATTTCATCGAAGAATAATAGAAAGCGTTAGCATGACATGGTAATGCAAAGGGTAAGGTAACTGAAAATGTTAATTACGAGGTAGAAGATACAGAACAATTTGCGATTTTTTATTCATTTGTTTTTGTTTCTTAAATCTGATCAAAAGCTGTCGGATGCTTATCAGAACAAAGGAACAATTGCAATAAAAATTGGATACTTAAATTACCCTTGCATAATGTACCAAAGAGGAATGCATGAATTCTCAATGACATCTCTTCCTGTCATTCATTGGGGTTGAGAATGTATAATAGTGTACTAACAACACATTCGTTATTAGGGTGCCATATGACAGCTGGACCTATGACTTCGTAAAATATAAAGAAACTTCTTAATATCCAGCTTTTGCATTCAAGTTCATTACTTCTGATGTCTTTCTAAACTTGTTACAACATTTATTGCCAGTACATTAAATTGGCAAATTTCTATTGGCTTGTGAAAGTCAAAATTGTCCACAATTTGATATCTCATCGATGGACGAATTTTTCAATAGAATTGCTTCTTGGAGACCAACCGGCGATCAATTCCAACAGGGAATCGTTGCAACAAAAAAGGGTCGCACTTCAATACCTAACATACATCTGGGATTATGTTTGCTAGAATGAAGAAATTCGAAATTCTCCTATATAAGTAAAGTGACATTCTATTAGGTATTAATTTTGGTAGAAATAAAATTCTATAAAATATAAGACACTTCTCAAAAGGGCCACCAAGATGATCGCGGATATGAAAATACCAGGGCAAGCTTGTATACTTAACGAATTATATCTTCTGAGATACATTATCGAAGCGTTTTAATCCATAAACAAATCTTACACAATCGCTGAAAATGACATTAAGATTGTGATGATATTCAGCATCCAAATAAGGGCAAGATAGTATACTATAATGTGTGAAGTGCGATGGTAGCAGCAATTTAACAAGCTTTATCTTTAAATCAATGAAAAAAAAAATTTATCTGACAATAAAGCCTCATTCGAATAGTGAAGAGGTACTCAACTCAGGCATGTGGAAGAAAGGTCTGAAATTACTCCTAAACAAGTAGATTTAGATGGGCTCAATATGTGCTTGTTTTTATCTGTCCAAACAGGTGAGACTAAGTTAAGTCTATCTATATAAATAATCCGATTGGCCTCAATAAAATAAATCTGTACGTCATCAGTGTAAATGTGTGCAGACATCATGAAGCTTGTCAAAGAAGTCATCATTTATAAAGGGACAGAACAATAGTGGTCTGAGAGCCGAACCTTGTGGCACCTCGATAAATAGAACTTTTCATTCCAACATTCCGTTCCCCACTCTTACTTGCCGAGATCAGATCAGTCATTAACACATTAAATGCCATGGGAGCCACCAGTGAGCTCCATTTAAAAGCTCTCTCACGATAAATGCATTTTAACAAGTAATTCTCTCATGAAAGTTTTTATGATAATTGTGGCATTCAACGTGTTAAAAAAATTACATATTAATTTAACCGCAGAAGATATTCTAGTCTTTCTGTAATTTAGCAAACAACAAGATATGATTAACGGTTTCGAAAGTTTTAGTATAATCGAATAATACTAACGCTGTAAATTGATTGTTATTCAAAGCAGTGCGTATGTCTGTTGTTGCGATTGTTTCACAGCTGTATCCAGAGCGAAATCCAGACTACTATTTGGATATTTGTTTTCATAGAGATAGTACAATATTTGGTTGTTCCCAAACTTTTCTAGTACTAAGCTAACGTAATCAAACAAGTGACTTGGAAGCATACTGAGAATAAAAACTCAACTATAGATGATTATCTTGATTGTTTTGGACAAAAGTATGAATGTACGTACACACGCAATCACACATATCTCTAAAAACGATGGATTCGGACTCTAGAGACCCCGAAACGTGGAGTTATGTCGAAATTTTCAATCCGAAAAATCGGATCCATTACAATAACTTCCAACTGGATCCATTACAATAATAAGTGTGGATTATAAAATTGGTAAAAATTGTAAAAAAAGGATGGTATCCTGTACATTTTTCTTTAAGAAGAATTCATGAAATGGATAAGACAACTCGGCCCGCGAATGCCGCAGGTGGGAATGATTTTAGACGAAACTAAATTCATTAAAACTAAAGGGAAACAAGTGAAAGACATACTTCAAAAAATATGCTAGAGATTATGTGTCGTCACAAACTCAGAAACTCCGGTAGAAACTTTATCCAAAGTAGAAAATTCAGTGCGCTACCTCTGAATTTAAGTGTACATTTAATGCAAAGTTTATATAATAGATAAGCATGACAACAAATGGAATGAAAAGTCAAAAAGCCATTTTTTATAGTTACAAAACTGGGATTTGTCCTGAATCTTCAATTTTGGATATGTTTAAGGGAACTTAGACAATACTGAATTTTAAGCGAATTCGACTCGATACAATACATCTTTATCCAGGAGAAAAATGACCCTGAAAAAACCTGTAGGCGAGCTCTAATATTTCTTTTGGGACAGTCAGCCCTTATCCTACAAACGTAACTTTATAGTAACAAAAATCTTCGATAAGATAGAAGAAATTATTCAGTTGTTAAGTGTTCATCACTGCCACTTCCAATGCACTGAAGAACTTTAACCCCATGGCCCACCCTGACTTCTAATTTCATATGAATATTAACAATGGACTGCAAAAACTCCAATGACAACCTTCAAGCTCAATTATAGCACGCCTGCATGGTAAATTTGAATTCTTTGGGATGATATTGCTCTCGCATAAATAAATATCATGAGCACACTTAATTAATGTGCCAGCAAACAGAACGCTATTTGAATTTCTCAAAGTTAAATAAATCAAAAGTATCAAGAAATCCAAATAATTACGAACGCACCCCTTTTAGCACATAGTCGAAATGAGCAAACAAATATTTTTCATCCATTCAATTTCAGTGTTTCAGTCGATTCTATGTTTAATGCTAAAAATAGCGTTCCTCCCGTGGCCTTTTGCATTGTGATGGAACACATAAAAAAAACGTCCAGTGAACCATTCCCATTCTAGCGTGAACAGTAATATTTCAAGAAATACCACCTGCCTGGCCTAGATTTATCCACCTGGCCATTAAAAAGTGAAAAATCATTGTTCGTGCGTTTATTCGATTGATTACCTAGGGCCAGGTTGAATCGATTTTAATCACTTTTGATTCAGAACTTTTTCAGGTATACCCAACTCCACTGATGATGGACTTTGAAGACAGCCAGGGAAAAGGAAGAAAATCACGTCACACTGGCAGCACTACCAACAACATCTTGAGCTATTAGTTGGTAGTTACCTCTAGGCTCTAGCTGCTGCCTGAACTAGCCACAGAGCCTCGGATCGGATATCTTAGCCCTCATTAAGAAGAATTTTTATCTTTTCATAAACAGTTTAGCAGCAAAAAAGCAGCTGAAACCAAAACAGACAGAACCAAAACCAGTCCACTGTCCGCGCAGTCTATTTAAATATTTTCTCGGCTTTAATCAGTGCCTCCCTTCCATTCTTCATTGAATTTATTTTCTTAGCGCTAAATTTAGAAGAAATTAAATTAATTGAAGTTTATCGAACGTCTGGCCGTGGAAGGCAAGATTATTATGTTTTCTTTATCGCCTGCCTATCTTTGCATAAATTTGTTTGCAAGACTGTGCGTTGTAAAAATTAATAAAACACTTTTTTGTTATTTAAACACAACAAAAATAGAACCACATTAAGCGCGAAGAAAGCGCTGTCGACGGGGAGTAGCGGAGGGACTAGGAATTTTTGCAACATTGTCGCACTTTTAATGGTGGAATCGAGCATTGTTCTTGTGCAATGGCGGGAAAACGGCTTGAAACGAGTTTTTTTTCGCCTCGAAAGTTCAACGTATCTCACGAAGTTAGCAACAGTTTATGTTGATGACTTTTATGCAAAACAAAAAAAAAAATATTTATTCCAAGTAAATTAAAACAGAGCAGTATTGTGGCTTAATTGAATTTCGGCGAAAAGAGCACTAGACGTGAGTCATTGGGGCTTTTATCGCTGCTGCCTATGCGAATTATTACGACTGTATGATTCACGGCTTCTTGGAATTGAGTTGGATTGCGGAAATGAGTGCGAGCAGAGGAGGTTTTAGAAATTCTTTGAATTCTTGTCTTTATAGCTTATAATTGAAGTTTATCTAGTTGGAAATTGTCCGGGGTAATTGCCCCATGCAATATGTGCACGTATAAAATGTATCTGCATAGATAAACATGTAAAAGTATGGAATTATCGCTCTACGGTCAGTGCATTTATAAAACACATTTGGCTCACTAGAAAAATAGATAAAGCCCTGCTCTTGAATGCAAGATAAAAACACAAAAGAAAAAAATTTTGATATGTTTTAGGAGAGGATCGGCCGAATTGCTCAACCTTGATGTTTACAAACTCAGCTTTGCTTGATCTTCAATAATCCTGATTGCATTGAATCTCATTGAAGTCCAGCATAGATTATTGTATCTAAAAAATACTTCAATCTATATTTATATGATTCCAAAGGAGAATAAGGAAATTCAGACGACTTGCAGTTCAAAAAGCATCGCATCAATGATTTTTAACATATGTAATGTATGTAACATGGAAAGTAATGTGTGCGCCTTGTTCCCGGCATCGCAAGAGAAGTGATGAATTTAGTATGGAAGTAATCCTAAGTGTAAATAAGGTCCACTCCTGCTTCCAAACTTCACGTTTACTACAAATCTTTCTTTAATATCTTCGCAGTGAAACTCTACTTAAAATACATGCACATTACCCTCTGCAATACCATGTAATAGATTACCAGACACATACGATAGCACGCAACTTAAATTTTGTAACTTAAATCCGTAATGCAAATATAGCAACTGTCTGGACTTAAGTTGAAGGTAGTTACGTGCAACTATTTCAGTAATGTGACCATTAAGATCTGTTTTACACCCTCTCAATTCATCATTCATCTACGTCAAACCAACTTCTGCACAGTAACAGCCACTCATAATGAGTTGGGCTGTTCAAGGATCATTACTTAAAATGGAGTAAAAGTAATTTCTGCTTTTTGCTCTAAGCGTAGGATGCTAATAAATCCTTAACCATTCCAATTTTTGATTGCCTGTTTGTATTACAAATCATTCCATTCTTCGCACTGTCGTTGCTCACCAATTTTATTGAATAGGTGATCATCAGAAACGTTACCGACTATGACCTCTAGAGTCTTAACTGATTCTATGCCTGTGTCTCTCCATAACTTTTACGATTATACAAAATATACAAAGTGTGACGGTCTTCTTTCAGATAATTAAGTCACTGCATTTGAGGTTTTCAATACTTCCGGTTACACTCGAGTTTCCCTTCAGTTCAACCTTCGATTCGCCACCCACGGAAAAAGCTGTTAAATGATCGGTGATCATCCAAGCATCGCTGGTGTATTGCCGAAAAAACAAAAAGAAAAAAACCTTAAACAAACTGGTAAACCGTTCGTACCATCGCCCTGGACTCTGGAAACGCCGATCTTGTTATTCTAGTAACCGGATTCCTTGAAAGTATACTGAGTAGTTTGATCTAAGGTGTTATCCGTTGTTAATTGAGCGCACGACTTCGATCCCATCATTAATCTTTACTAAACTGAACCATGCCTCTTCACTATGAAAAGAACAAATCTTCCAATGGTGCTTCCATCTATTGGTTCCATTCAATTGGAGCCAGAAGAATGCCCCAGGTACCTGGGGTCATTCTGGATAAGAATCCACACTTGGAGGAAAGGTCGAGAAAGGTATATCGGTCTTATCGACCTGCCGAAGAACCATTAGTAAAAACTGGAGACTTAGACCACGGATATTAGCCTGGTTATATACCAGCGTCATTCGATCAACTGTTAACTATGGAGCTCCTACATATGTGATGGAAGGCTTTGGAAATAGAATGAACACAATAAGATCTTAAAAAAAGTTCAATAGACAAAAAATTAGTGGCGTCGACAGCTGTAAGACTGCATCTTAATATTGGCTGTTGGATGCATGTAGGCTCGTCTGTTTCCCACGAACCTATTATTGAGTTGCTGCGAATCGAGGCTCCACCTTTTCCACCGAACAAAGATTGGAAACCTCACTTTGTGATTCCTCCTTTGACGCACTTAACCTTTTACACAGATGGATCGAAAACTAAGGAGAATGTTGGAGTGGGCATCCTCTGTGAGAACCTGGGAGTGCAGATGGCATTATACCTCGAAAAGTACACCACAGTTTTCCAGGCTGAGGCCAAAGATACCTGAGGGGCTGAAAATTACGATTTGTACCGAGTGTAGACCAGCTATTAAAGCTCTGACGAAACCCTTTGTTACCTCTAAACTGGTAGGGCACTGCAAATGGGTTCTTAACGAACTGTTCCAAAACAATGTTTTAATTATTTTATGGGTGACAGATCACAAGGTGATTACAAGAATGGCCGAGGAATTTTGTGGGCTCACCAAAAGAATGTCGGTTTTC
Organism: Dasypogon diadema; assembly: GCA_006980735.1. Classification (NCBI taxonomy): domain Eukaryota; kingdom Metazoa; phylum Arthropoda; class Insecta; order Diptera; family Asilidae; genus Dasypogon; species Dasypogon diadema. The sequence continues at coordinate 4,214 of QYTT01080575.1, read as the reverse complement.
ATTCTGAGGAGACACAGCTTCTTGAAGGCACACCGACATAGAATCGCCCGTTCAAATGATGCCGAGTGTTGGGGATGTGCAGAGGAGACGGAGACCGTGACGCACTTCTTGTAGCACCGTCCGTGGCTTTCTGTGAAAAGATCCAGATACCTGAGACACCATTTTCTTGATGAACCTCGTTATGTTAAGGACCTTATTTGCAAATTTGGTTGGGAAGGTAAGACGAAGGAGGTGGAAGAAATTACGGAGTTGCGTTAGGCTCAACCAGAAACTAGTCGCATTAGGCAGGGGTAACATGATGGCAATTTCTGGGTTTCTCACTGAACACTATGGCTTAACAGTCACCTTCCGTACACTTTATTTGACAGAGAATGATGCCAACAGCTCAATCCCTCTACGGTTGCTAGAGAACTGAAGGCTGAAGATGCAGGTACCATGCATGCCCTAGCATTTTGTCAGCCCAGCAATTCTGGTCCTGTTTTGTATGCCGCAGTGCCTTTGTGCAAAATCCTCTTCGTCCTCGAAGAAAACTCTTCTTCACTCAGTTATATTTGTAAGGTTAGGGCACAAAAGATTGAGAAAACTGTATACATACATACCACTTTAAGAGATATTAGTTTGAAGCCAATACATACCTGAAAATAAGAAAATAAAATTCGTCAGTAATGTTAATAAGGTAAAAATAAATTTTTGAAGAAATACGACAAATAAGTTTGCAGAAAGAGCAAATAATTGCGAGGAGAAATAATGCGCAAATTAAACAGTAGCCAAGTAATCTCCAGTGTCCACCCCCACAATTTCACTGGCACACATTCATTTTGCAGATCACGAAGTCAACTTTCATGTTTAACAATGGAATAATCATTGCGTTGATGTTAATGAGCCCATTGAGAGCAGCATATAACGCAAAAATTTCCTGTAAAACTGTGTGTACTCCGAGTGCGATACATTCGTGAGAAGAATAAAGACAAGATTTAATCCGCGAGGTCAATTCCCCCACAGTTCAAGGCCCACCACCAAAGGAAGTCGAGAGATCTGATAAATTTTTCACCGAGCCCAACTTTATTCTTGCCCAGTTAAATTAGAATTCCTTTCTGCTGTCAATTATTCGTTTAATTGAACAGAGACGAGCCGGGGCATGCGGGAAATTTGGTTAAAATGCAAAAACACATTAAAAATTGTAACAAATTACCATGTTAGGCCTCGTGAAATCCCCGTCTTCCTTGAACCGTAGCTGGGGTTATCGTTATCCCATGTGTGAAGAAGTGCAGGCCTCCCAATATGTGGAGTTCCAAAGGCGGAAAATTGTTTTAAATGATTTCGAAAATGTTAATGGTGAGAACAAATTTTTTTAATGGCACCAGAGGGAGCAGAGGAGGAGGGTACACACTCATTAGGCGAATAGACGACGTCGTAAGAAGTCGTCATCCTCAGTACGTGACCCCATAAATAGCGAGTTCAAAGAAACAGAAAACCTCCAGATTTATCAAACGCAGCATAATTCGTCGTCCGCACACGAACCTATCTCCACACTCGATGGTAATTTATCCACAATAAAAGTCTCGAATTTAGAGAAAAAAATGAGGCGTACTGGAATTGAATATGTAAAATATGGCGGGGGGGCTCCACATAAAAAAAAAAGCGCTTGGATAAGAATAAAATGGAGAGAAACAACAAGAACGGGTAAAAATTCAAAAGTTTTCAATTGAATAACTAAACCGGAAGTTTGGAGCGCGCAAATTGCGGTCATTACAGGGAAAGCGATGTGCACAAATTTATTTCTTCCTTTTGGTGCACGTTGCACAGAGATAATAAGACAGAAATATCGTCGTTAATTATCGTAATTGTGGAAAAAGATTAAAGCAATCAATTGAAAGTTGTTTTTAATGTGAGAACGTTTTTCTGTAACCCCGTTTTCTTGCCGATTGCCGTCGTAAGGTTGCATTTAGCTGAGAAATGGGAAAAACGCGCTCCTCCCCCCTCCCCCCGCCGAGATGCGCTTATCTGACATTTGTTTTGCCGCCATCGTGACATTCAGCATTTCTGCAGGAAATTGTGGAAATAAATTTTCCTGAGATGATTTTCTTTTTCCTAATTCGCGGCGGTTGTATTTTAAGTAGGCGTGGATTGCATAATCATTTTCAAAGAAACGATGAATTATTAAGGAAAATTTATTTCGAGTTGATGGGCACCGGGAGGGGTCTAATTGCTTTCGTCGGTTTTGCATGCAATCAAGGATGGAATGGTATTTGCTAATAGCCTAATGGAAATTACCTGAAATAGGGTTATTTAACAATCCTGCGATACATTATGTTATAATTTCATTTGGCAATTAGCAGACGAATCTCCCCAATCTTGGAATTTGAACTAGGAACTTATATAGCCTACCTTTCCTGAGTTTAAACAAATTTGCAGGACCAACGACGACCAAGCTAGTTCGATTTTTCAAAAAAAACTCACGTTTAATATAATTGATGATCGCGACGTGGTTGGGGATACTACGACACTACGACCCTACGGATGCCTGACAACGCAATCTACGAACAAACCCAGAACTAATGTGCTCTTGGCACAGGTTGATGTAGTTCCAAGGAATAAGCTCCGACTCCATTTTGAAAAGGAAATCTGGTTAGGTATTTCACAATTGTTGAAACGAAATCGACTGGGAACAAAACTATTTCGGACGAATTGAAGTATCGACATCTTGTTACTAAACTCCTTTTAGATATCGTAAGTGATATAATCGACGATCCACTTGTGGATGGCAAATAGAACGCAGTTAAAAAGCGAATTATTAACCTTTAAAGGCTGAATGATATCTATGGACTTTATTTTGGAAACGCCTCCAAGTTTTCGATACACGTTCGAGTATGTGGTTCCTCATTGTTACAGGAGTCGATATATCTATAGTCGCCCAGTACAGCTTCAAAGCAAAATAAAGCAACGTCATACAAAGTTTGCGCTGCGAATAGATCCAATATAGATGCAATATAAACCGAACACTCGATTTAGGAATAGATTTCCCCTGATGGTTCATCATAGTCGACATCCCGCATTTGATTATACTAAAAAGGCGTAGAGTTTTGTACATCACTCTGCAGACTTTTAATAAGTCGTAAACAAAAACGATTTACCAACCCTGTTAGAAAACTGCAACTGCAACTTTATTCAATAAACGAGAGCGGTTTCGCAGATATCTTGTAGAGGTACCCAGACATTACTAAGGAGTCCCGACGCTCGGTCACTGACCATTTGGTGCATCACCACATAACTAGCGGACATCCCGTGGCGAAACCTCCACGTTGCCTTGCTGATGATAAACTTCTATCAGCCCGGTAAGAATCCCGGTTCATGACCCAGCAGGGAATGTGTCAATCATCGCAAAGCAAGAGAGCATCGCCACTTTTGATTTGACACCGATTCGACGGACCACAAACAATTGATGCACGCCTTTAAAAAAAAAAGTTTTCGAAAACGCTCGCGGACTATTTCACCCAAGTGGGAAGGCAACAAGGAAGATCATCGCTTAAACTTTCATCTGATCGAATATGAATCGCAACACACAAGACTGGATCCCTTCTTGCTTACCTTGCAAGCGATGTAAAACAAGTCATTACGCTTCAGACTTTCCTCCATATACTGCCATCCCAAGTGAACGATTTCACCACATCCACGTTGACATAGTTATCATGCAACCGTCTAAGAGATATTGTTATATACTAGCGATGATCGACGAATTTATCGGATGACCAAAGGCTTTAAGGACAGCTCTTAAGGACCGTCGAACCCGTCGCTGAAGGTTTTTATCCATTACATCCGCCAGAGGCTCACAATTTCGTTCAAGATTTTTGGACGCTCTCGGGGAACTTATCGGAACCCAAGGCAACTTGTGCACGACAACGTATTATCTTCGGTCGCCTTCGTGTGCCACAATACACTATATTGGATGGAAGTTCTTCCGACAGTGCTATTGGGACTACGAATCAGTTTCAAAGAAGGTATCAAATCTTCGGCAGAACAGCTGGTTTATGTTAGTATGTTCTATCATTGTAAGGCGATATCTATATCCGCGTGCTTCAGGCATGATGATATCTAAATGAACGTTGTTGAAACCCATTTTGTTGTGGTTTTTTTGATACCTTTGAAACCTGGGATCGTTGACAAGAAATGGCACGTATCCATTGCAAGATGTGCGTTCTCATATTGTGTCAAAA
>QYTT01080572.1:6857-24909 GCA_006980735.1 Dasypogon diadema | reverse complement strand
TTTCTCAAATTCTTTCAATCTTGTCTTGACCAATTAATGTAAAAATATACTTTGTAGTAACAATTGCAATCAAAATTTCAAAAATTATCTACGTAAAAATGTCAAAGTCCGCATTATTTTTATCACGAAAAAATATGTTCTGCCTTTTTCTTATTATATTACGAAAGAATTTCATTTTGTTAATTTTTTCTGTAAAATGCGACAGTTAATTTATCTTGTAAAATAAGAAAATTTAAAACCTATTTGGGATGTGTGAAATTATTCATTCAATTCATAAGAATTGGCTGAGAAGACAAGTATTATTATTTTTTTCTTATATAGTAAGAAATTATATTTTTTTTACACGTGTTGTTACAACCGGTTTATCCATTGCTGTTTGACCGAGTCCAAGAATTTCACATCAAATAAAAAAAAAACTAGAATTAAAAACAAAAACATTTATGGGGTCAATTGAATCAAAGTTTACTTAATTTTGTCCTCTAAATTTAGAAGAAAATAATAACGCATGTTTGAAATGCGGACTGAGTGAGATAGGTTAGGGATTGGTCGGTTCAATTTCCAAGGGTAAGCAATTTTCTTAAACGTTTCAAGAATTTCTGGTGTAAGAATTCAGAGGGTTTGATATAAAATTCATGATATTTCTCTTTAACACATTTGGTAGCGATTTTATTTCATAAGTCTTCTATCTTTCTTTTTTGTTTTTTTTTTTTTTTTTTTTTTTTGAGGGGTACACAGAGATAAAAATTTGTGAAACACCTTTTTAAAAGCATCTTATTGTTTGACCTAAATTATTTCGTAATTTTATTCGGCGCTTCATAATAAATGAAACTACTCCTTGATCCATACGATGACTTATCTATACTTCGGGAGAATTACCACATGATGTCACACAATGAATCATCGATTATGAATTTTTGTTGGCAATGCCATTTCTTATATAGTATTATACTACGGCTTATAAAAGAAATATGTAGTTAGCCTTGCGTCATTCATGCATAAACAGAATATTGTATAATACATTTGAATTGATGACATTCGAGATATCTTTCTAGATTATCTTTATACAGCATGAAAAACTTTACTGTACTGGTGCACAAACTTAACAGACTTTTTTTTTGTAGGGTACGCCCAGACTAGAAAACTATCAGTCTAATCTTGATTCCAGTAGAAGAGTATAATTGCAGAAGCGCATCTCAATTACAGGACCATTTTCTTACTACCGGTATTCACTAAAATCATAGAGGGTCTGATTAGGTACCATCGCGTATGTGTGGCAGGAACCTAATGCTGCAACAGCTGACATTAATGCATTAGATGAGGATACCAGGAACAGGAACTGCCTATTAATTGGAATCGTTCACTATGCACTCTTAAATTCCGATTGTTACTTTTTTAATATATCCAAATATTTCTGACCATTCATTTGATACTACCTGCAGCAGTTTGTCTCTGATTGAAAAAAAAGTGAACGATTTTTTTTTTTGCAAATCTAGCATTGTAGTTGGTACTGTTTGTTAATTGACGACTTAAATTTCTCAAGTTAAGTCGTGGTTCTATGAAAATAAGTTCAAGAAAATTGTTAAGAAATTCTGTAACTTCACAGAATGGTGACAAATTTTTGGATATCAAATCTCAAAGGATTTACAAATTAAGGGAATCATGCCATACCGCCTGACAAATTGTTCAAATTTTATGTTTAGTATTCACGCATGCGATTACATAATTTTATTGATTTCGTTCTCGGTCAGTGCAAATAGAGAATACATATGAAAACGGCTTTGCAATAAGTCGTCGTAACCAAAACACACGATGACGTGCTCCTGCAACAAAGAAACCTTTCAGGATCTTTCATAATATTGATTAAATTTTGCACTTTAACTTTTTAGCCTTTGTATTTTCCTCCCTTAAATGAAGCCAAATTAATTAACGAATCCAAAGCGGTTACTATAAAAAAATTGAATAAACTAATTATTGCTAATTAAAATTGCAAAACAAAGTCACAGGTCAATTAAATTTTTACATTAATGATAATCGCATTACAACAATAGTCCCATCAGAAAATTAGTAAGAAAGTGAAATTAATGCACTCTCACTCCGTTCACATAACGTAACGTCTATACCATACATAATATGCCCAAAATCTGAACATAATTTCAAGGCTAAGGCCAGTGATATAACGCCTTTAGCCGGTTCGTCGAACTTTCGTTTTTGTCCAATCTAAAATTATCTCGAGAAATTAACCTTTTATGTTTTGTAGACTCATGTGATTTTCGGTTACTTTGTGCTAAAGTGCCACAGTGCTATAATGTGTTCTCTCAATAAAGCTTTTTTCATTCATCCGTCCGTTTTATTAGTTGCTCTAATCACAGAGTTTTGCTACACACTGACGAGATGGAAATTAACTCTGAAATTGTGAAATCTCATGATTCATATCAGAGAAATTTCTAGTACTGTAGTTATATTGCTCATTTAATCGACCTTTTTTTTATAATGTGTTTTTTTTGCGAAATATTATCACTACTCAGTAGAATATTAATTTCATCAGTTTCATAAATCTGAGCAATGAACTCTTCTTTTTCTAGTTAACTAAAAACTTGTGGATTTTAATTTTATTCGGCCAAAAAAAAATATATTTCTTTTTATATTGAACTATTTCTTTATCCTTAAAGAACGTAGAAAAAATCCAAGAAATAAGTATGAGTGGATGCTTGCAGCGATCTAGTAACATCCTATAGAAGAATTAACGTATCTTCCTGAAATTTCTATAAATTTTACAATACGACGCTATTTTATCAGGTTCTCAGAATATTCCGATTATCAATCATAAAGTAGGCAATTAAGTATGTCACACTTAAATAAATATTTACGTACTCTAGCTTGAAATGGTCAGAAAGCTCGATGGATCAAGTTTTATAACGCATTGTTGGGCCCATTTTAGCCCAAGGAGTATAGTTCCTAGGATCATGATCACTAGATCAGATCTCACAGCAAAAAAAGCTAAAGTTATCTTCTGTAAACACAAGCTTAAATCGAAGGTCATTGTCATCTATTAATGTAATTGTAGTGCGTTTTTTTTTCTTTCTTGAACTGTAATAGAAAATCCCACACAATTCCCCTAGACTCATCATTTTACTCGTATTGCTTACAAACCATCTTTCACTCACTTTCTGGAAAATGTAACGATAGCCGTCATATAATCTGAGGAACCTAAAGCTTCTAACCGAAAATTTCTAATGAAAAACCACTTTACGCCCAGACAACGATGGTTTCAAATTCACCCGAATAAACATATAACCATAACGTCTTGAAGTGGATCTGGTTAGATAATAAGGTTACACTCGTGTATTCTTTTGTCAACGTGTGCATTTTCCACATATGGTCTAGTCGACATCACTTCCCTAAAATTATCTGGATGTTGTGGAAAAGAAACCCCCCATTGGGTCAGTGGCGGAATTATTTTGCTTTTATTTTATCGTCTGCGAGCTTTTTAAGCATTACGATACCTTCTTTAATTATCCCAACTCTTATCATGTGCTCTGAGTTCATTGGGTGCATACGACCTTCCCCAAACAATATTTCAGCGAACTTCTTTTATTTTTATCCAAGTATGATTAACACCAGCATTCTTATCATATTTCAAAGTGTCCCAGACATATACCAAGTAAGCGCCTTTGGACGGAGCGGAGTAACATTTCAGATCATTTCAGACCCAAAGGCGAACGTTTAGAAGAAAGACTTCATCCAGCCAGTTAAGTAAATAAACTTTGCGCCCCCTTTTAATCTATTATTGACGCGTGCTGCTTTTGAAGAAACTGAAGATGTTTATATTCAACCTTGATAGAGTTGCGAAAGTGGATATTATTGCTGATTATGAGTGGGCTCTTCTTTCTTTTCTGTATGATAAGCGCCTCAATATTTCTTTTTTTGCTTTTACGTTTACGATATTATTTACAATGTTTTTTATTATTTTTATAAATATTTTATACCTCTTTCAGATAAAATGTGCGATCAAATCAGTGATGCTATTCTCGATGCTCATCTCCAACAAGACCCCAATGCCAAAGTCGCCTGCGGTAAGTATCTAAATTGAAAATTACTTAATTCTACGATCATGCGTCGCCGCCTGTACAGCTGATAGAACACTTTTTTTTTGGGCCTGTATATGTGCTTTTAACAATCTAAAAATAAATATCGAAATGTCTTGCCTAGAAGTCGAGATTGTTGACCTAAAATATTATGAAATCGTAGTTGTGGTGCCGAACTTAAAATGCAGTCTATCTATACTGTATCAAGACATTTATAAAATTTATTTGATCACCGCCTTTGCCAGAAAAAATATTGTGAGATAATTCCTCTCACATATTCCCCAATGATTTATTTTCAGAATTAAGTGAAAAAATTCAGTCCTCTCTGAAACTATTTCATTAAACTTTCATAATATTAGGAACACAACCAGCACAGCAGAATTTTGTTTTATTTTTAATTGGATAATACATATTGTTGACATTGTGCCCGAGAAATGTTTGTTTTTATGTACACACACGTGTGTGATGTAACTTTAGTAATTCTATAAACATACTCTAGACCATTCATTTGCAATTATTGGAATTATTGAAGGATCTAGTATCAGTGGCTGATAAATTCAGACTTTTACAAAAATGTGTACCACCTGCATAAACAATTATGAGGAAAATGAGAACAATATACCCTGAAAGAGGTTTATGGGATGGGAATCTAGTGGCAAAGATGATTTAGAAAGTAGCACGATTCAGACTACGATACTTAACATATTGCGGACGAAAAACGAAAATTCTCAGTTTCACCAACGTACAAGTAGCTGCTGTCCGCAATGTGTTAAGGTAGATTGTTGCAAAAATTAAAACCACTGTAAATTGGGCACTTATTTCTCTATGTTGATTCTGAGGTCAGCTCGGATTAAAGATATTTCAATTAAATATTTCATGCATGAATTTCATATCGACATAGTAATCTATTACGGGGTAATGAATAGGGTGTTTCAAGTATAATACAGAAAGCGAACAAAATTTTAGAGCAAAACAAACTTTACCTTCGTATTACCTTTATACTGTTGAATTCATTGCTTCTTCTTTCATAATGCAGAAAGTAAGGCGGTCTGAAGCTAATCAAAGAACTTAATAAATACAGATGGTATCAATCGGTTAACTACAATTTGTTCAGTTTATGTGAGGCCTTAACGATAACCCGATAAGCTAATCCAAACTAAACGTTTAGCTTTTACATAAAGTACCGCCGTAGCACCTTTGAAGAAATCAGTCAAAAACCTATCAGTATTGCTGCTAAAGTGTTTTCAATGCAATCCCATTATGCAAATCGTAAAAGTAAGTTAGGCACATATTAAATTTCGCAAAAATAAATTTCTATCTGCTGTGCAAATTGTGATTTAAATTAATATACCAAAAATAAGAATGAAAATACTAATTTTTTTTTTCATTACCATTTTCAGAAACCGTTGCAAAAACCGGCATGATTCTTCTTTGTGGCGAAATTACATCAAAAGCCGTTGTAGACTATCAAAAAGTTGTTAGAGAAACAGTTAAGCATATCGGATACGATGATTCTTCCAAAGGTATTATTCTGACAATATTCATTTTTGTTTTTAGACTTCTACCTTGAAAAAAAAAGATTTTGATACACGTTCATTAAAGTTGAAATTTAAATGTAAATCGTTGCATAAAATACGCAAATTTTTTGTTCTCCCCTTTTTCAATTTGTAATCGAAAAAAAAGAATTAAACAAATTTTGTTAAAAATAAGGATTCGATTGGAAAACCCTAAATCTGCTGGTAGCTCTTGAGCAACAATCCCCACAAATTGCGAACGGTGTACATGTAAATCGCGATGATGACGACATTGGGGCTGGCGATCAGGTATTATAAAATTTGAGTTCCGACAATTTTCATTTCTTTTAAGTTTGCATTCCATTTTTTTGGTTTTCTTTTTTATTTCTTTAATTTTCATCCTTATTTTTTTGTTGTTTAATCCTTGGGCTCACTAAATTCGAGATTTCTTAATTGAATTTTACATTTTTTAAATTTGAAAATAATTATTTTAATATGTATCGAAATGCCTGCCGTGGCGAATACAACTGATGAAGTAACGTTGGTTGTCTTGTTTGCATTTCAATAGAACATAATAATTTATTATTGTGCACGACAATATGAAAAATTTCCATTTCATTAACATTTTCTTTTGGGCCGAACATTTTTCGTATTATTATGGAATTCATTTTGACCATAAATCAACATCAACGGGAAAAATTGATTAGATTCTACTTTGGGTGTTTTCTCTATTTTGTTTTCTTACATTAGCATGCCAGGTGAATTTATTATTAAATTAAAGATTTAAGGCAATGAAGAGAAATTGAAATGTTTAGGGAATAGGCACAACAAAATGACCGTACAATTCCAGCAGATTAAATGAAATTTGTGTATTTAAAAACATGTAGCTTCATTCACAGTTTAATTTCATGTTGTTCAAATAAAATTCTTTTAAAGGTTTCGACTACAAAACGTGCAATGTCCTGTTAGCTTTGGACCAACAATCTCCTGAAATTGCAGCTGGAGTTCATATAAATCGCAAGGAAGAAGAGATAGGCGCTGGCGATCAGGTCAGAAGTCGTTTGAAAAATTTTTTTGTCTCTATGTAGTCTTTTTCCTTTCTTTTTCAATACTTTACTTCCAATTATTATTATTATTCGTTAGAAATGAAAATTATAGACTTTTCCTTGCTATATTTTACACATATTATATGTGTAGATAACTTGCCTGCAGGTGGCTGGAGAATCTAGCATATATCTTCTTAAAACTCGTTATAAAACTTAGGTCTATAATATTTCTTCGTTTGTAGAGAAAAATCTTTTGCTTGCATGCCTTGCTTATTCTAACACGTTCTAACGTTTAAAACGGTTGTGCACTTTCCTAATTATTAGAAAAAATCTTAATAATTTATGCTTGCATTTAATAATATAACAGCACAATTTTGAGATCTAACTTAGAACGCATCTATAACTTACCTCCGCTTAGAATTTCCCATTTGGCTGCAGATGTTCTTATTTCTGGTGTAATTTGTCACTAAACATTGATTAACACAAAACATATTTAACTGAAAGCAGTTAGTAATAAAATTTTCAAAAAAACAACAACAGGGAATTATGTTTGGATATGCCACAGATGAAACAGAGGAATGTATGCCGCTGACAGTGGTTTTGGCGCACAAATTAAATCAGAAAATTGCTGAATTGCGACGATCCGGAGTATTCTGGTGGGCTCGTCCAGATTCAAAAACACAGGTAAATATAATAAAATGAAATACGAATTTTGTGAACTTATTGTCCCAATGATGCTTTCTTTCTACGAAGATTATTTGCTACTCTTGATAAAGGATGATGACAATATTCTTATCTGAGACCAATTTCCTTAAATGAAATACAGATTTTTCATGAGATTTCGTATTAAATGTTGTTAAATTTCTTTTATAGGTCACCTGCGAATATCTCTTCGATCAAGGTTCATGCATCCCACGACGTGTTCATACTATAGTAGTCTCATTACAACATTCTGAAAAAATAACATTAGATGATCTTCGTACAGAAGTTATGAACAAAGTAATTAAAGATGTTATCCCACCACAATATTTTGATGCGAACACAGTTGTACACATAAATCCATGCGGAGATTTTCATATTGGTGGTCCAATGGGTGATGCTGGTTTAACTGGACGAAAAATAATTGTTGATACATATGGAGGCTGGGGCGCCCATGGTGGTGGTGCATTCTCTGGTAAAGATTTTACAAAAGTTGATAGATCTGCTGCATATGCTGCACGATGGGTGGCCAAATCATTAGTTAAGGCAGATTTATGTAAAAGATGTCTAGTCCAAGTGTCATATGCTATTGGTTTAGCTGAGCCACTATCAATAACTGTTTTTGATTATGGTACATCAAATCGTACACAAAAACAACTTCTAAATATTATTAATAAAAATTTCGATCTCCGGCCTGGAAAAATTGTCAAGTAAGTACATTTTTTAGATATAGTTCGTAAAAGTACAGTAGTACGTTTATTATTAGTGTCTTTCTACTTTTTATTATTCACATTACATTAATGAAATTTTATGCGATGCATGCACAAAAAATGTGGAACGGAGATATGATAGAGTACATATGGTATGAAGGTAGTGATATCCGCAAATTTCACTTCTTGTAGGCTGTGCGAAACATGTATCATGGACAAGAATTTCTCTCAATTCTTCATTATGTATATTTCGATTAGTTGGGATAAGAACAGAAGTGGCCCTTTTATAAGCATATCGCAGTTATAAAAGTTGGTTCAACGTTAAGAATAATTCAACCAATTTTAAGGTCAAGAGTTATGCGGGAATAACTAAAAGGGATTGAAATTTTTCCTACTTTTTTATATTATTGGTTTACAGTAATACCAAAAACTCTACACAATTCAGAGAAACTCTTATAACCTTATTATAACCGCGTTCACACCGGGCAAACGAAACCCCTTCGTTGGCGCTCGTTGTTTTGGTGTGTACGCAGCACTAAGGCAGGATACCACCTCTTCATGAATGTTTTTTTTTTCATACAAACAAGTGGCAGAAACAAAATCAATTTTAGACATTTATTAATACAACTTTCAGCTGTAATTACCTGTCGAGGTACACCGTCAATCTGCGTGCATCGCAGAATAGAATGTTCCTTTTAACAGCGGTAAAAAAATTTGTTTTTAGGGTAAAAAAAAGTTTATAAAGGTGTACACAAAAAAAAACGCTACAACAAAAATCCTACGTACCGCCTTAGATTATACAACGAAGAAGAATTGTGCAAAGTTTCAAGTCAATCTGATGAAAATTGGAAGAGTTAGAGTGCACGTAGATTTTAAAAACATCGTTTCGAAAAAAAACGCGTTCAAAGTTCCTTTTGCTGATTCTACTTCTTGAGGCACACGACAAACTTCCTCTTGTCCCTTTTTTCTCCAGCACTTTTGTCTTCATCATAATGGTGAATAACATTCGAAAGAAACACGTGAAAGACGTTACACAATCAACCAACTCGTGAGAGTAATTTAAGATCAAAACAACATTTCCATTTTTGGAAAGTGCAAGGGTGGTGCCTCAATTGCAATGTTCAATCTTCTCATAGGAGGGGGGATTGATTCAGTGTTTAGTGAAGATTTCCTCTGTTTAAAATCCAGTTGTGTCGTGTCGTCATCGTTGTTAAAAACTTTTCTAAAATTCAAGCGTATGCGCGAGTAAATCAAACTGAAATTGAAATTTACCCTTGAACACTAGTGAACCCTTTTATACATACTCTTAATCGCTTCAATAACCCACGTAACCACTGCAATGTAATTTCCAAACTTTGGATTTATTCACCAACACTCCTGTACTTGCGTTGAATACAGATACAGCCACAGCCTTCCCCTCGAATGCCCGTGAACCCTTTTACACACAAATCGTATAAATCATCCCATAAAAAATTTCACTTTCCATCAATGATGCTTATTATTTGCTACACTAAATGAAATCATGTAGAAAAATTGTTCTGAGATGAGTTTTAAGTAAATACACCATTTTCAATACATCCCAACATTCTGGGGGACTAATTGATTGTTTTCTAATTTCAGAGATCTTAATCTCCGGCAACCAATCTATCAGCGTACAAGTACTTACGGTCATTTCGGACGGGACGGTTTTACATGGGAGCAAGCAAAGAAACTAATTGTAGATTGACTAGACGACGACGAGCCCTGTGCTAAAAAGCTAAAAAGTTTCTAATATTAATTTTTTTTTAAATTTTAATTTGTTTTTTTTCCTCTTTTTAAAAAATTAGGAATTAATTTTAAAAGTAGTTTAGCTCTCTCTATCCTTGTTTGAAATAATTGTGTCGTTGTATTTATATATGTCTTCGTACACAGAGAGAATGATGCCACTTAAGAAAGAGAGTCTATGATTGAAGCTTTAAAAAAAAGGGCGCAAGAAGAAATATGAATCTTCAGAGAAACACGTTCGAAGGCATTATCAAAAACAACTGGTACTGCCCAGAATTATTTTTCTAGAAATTGATTGTTTTTAGAAGTAATTTTTATTAATTAAGTTTTAAGTGTAAAAAAAAATACAAGGATGCAAATGATACAGATGCCATTTTTCGGTGTCGCAAGATGCAGCACAGCATTTTTTCATCTTTCGTTTTTGTTTTTTTACCATCTCGAAAAATGACCCTTTTTCTTCACAATGAAATGCCTCCGTCTGGATACGGTAAATTGTTTTTTTTTCATTTGTATTTTGGCTTTTAATTGTTGTAAATTACTTTTAAATTATTTAAAAATGTTTTACGATGTAAAACCTATCTTCTCAAATGTTTGAATTTTATGGTCATGTCCCCCTTGTTAGCTACATACAATTGTAAATTCGATCAATAAATTATTAATAACATTGAGATCATTCAATTATAAAGAGAAAGATTGTAATAAAATCAATAGAAACCTCCACTATATACAATAATATTTTTTACCTCATGTTCTATCCTTTATATCCTTCAACATTCATTTATGTCCTTACAACCCACACTACTCATTATATTATATTTCAACTGATTTTCAAGCGTTTTCTTTTGCATCTTTTCCATTTTTATATAAATTGTAAGTTGGATCTACGCGGGTCCTTTTCATCCTTCTACCAAGAGCCGCCTCAGGCGGTCCCCGTCGGGAGATTCCCCGGCAGAACTCTGACTCCGACACTCCTTGTCAGTTCGAGCATTTGTAGATTAGCTGTCCCATGCTAACCATACGGCTGCCAGTAACAGCCAGCCTCCTGCAGAATCTCCATCCTTCTGAGGTGATGTCCAAAGCTACCATGCCCAGTAGTCAGTGAAACTAACCATCGGAGTATTCCATGCTCCATACTTAGAACTTTTCTGTTGGTCGTTCCGCACGACAGCTTAATCGCTTTTTTAGCTTATCGGCAAGTTCTCATACTTTCCCATCTATTCTGATGCTCCTTTATGACCCAATTCTCGATTGAGGCCTTCACCATTCCTCAGATTTTTTGTTCCCCTCGATCCCAGTATGCCCTCTAACCCAACAAAGTGTTACCTCATTTTGTGAGGCGCACTCATTGAGTTTTTTTTTTTTATATATTCCATCGCCCGAAATGAAATCATCTCCGTCCAATCCATGCATCTAACCACCGTATGCGATGAAGATTTTACCCCCTCGCACCTGACCCTCTTTTAAGTAGTCCAACGCACAAACCAGAGCAAGCATTTCTGCCTGATATGCCGAGGTACATCTTCCCAGGCTAACATAGCCGGACAAGTTTCAAGTCTCCCGAGAATATCCCTGCACCTGCCCTGCCAGGTCCATTATCTGGGAGTGATCCGTCAGTAATAAGGGCCTTGTGGAACCTTTCGGTTACCTTGACCCTTTTCATCCTATTCTTGGGCATCATGAGTCCTCTGATCCCTTTTACGTGATCCAGTATTCTCCTATGCCCATACACAGTCCCTGAAGAGTACCATGTACCATCCTGAGAGCCAGCCACCTCCACTACCATCTTCTTCACAAAAATATCCAGCGGTGGTAGGCCCACAAGAGTTTCTAACTCCGCCGTGGGTGTGGTGCGAAAAACACCCGTAATCGCTATACACGGCATCCTTTGCACCCTATCTAGCTGCCTCTTAATGGTAATCTGGCATGCCTTGGGCCACCAGACCATCGCCGCGAACGACAGGATATATCTAACCACCATATGGTATATCCAGTATATGCTGATCTCGGTGAGATGTCCCAGCTTAATCCACACCCTCTTACATTGGTGTACCATACCCTTCGCCCTTCTGACCTTTTCCTCAAGATGATGTTTGTCCAGGTGTACCCCCAGATACTTGACCTCCCTGGAAGGAAACGTTGATCTCAGATCCAAAGAGCGTAAGCGGTCCAAATTTCAGATCCTTAGTCCTTTTAATAAAGACGGAAACAGTAGCTTTGTTCGCGTTGATAGTGAGGCCCTGTTCCGCACACCACTCGGTGAGCACTCCTCATGATGTCAGCGGTAGTGGACATAAATAAGGAGTCAACTGTGACGTTCCAAAGAAAAGGAGATAAAACTCCTCCCTGTGGAGATCTTTTCGTATTGTACCATGCACGTGAAAAATTTTGTTTAGTGCAAACGAAGCTCCTTCATCAAAAAGAAGGTTCCACCGAGATTTGAACTCGGATCGCTGGATTCAAAGTCCAGAGTGCTAACCATTACACCATGGAACCACCTGAGTGCCGTTTCTCTGCCACACAATTAATGCTCATGTAAGATTTTAATAATTATTCAATTAATTTTTAAATATATTCTTATAAAAAATTTATTATTATTCATTGCCATTAAAATCAGTAAATGATCAAATCTATTTCAGGAAATATGCAAAAAAATCCCAAATAATTTCTATAATCTGCTTTTCTTTCCGCTTTTGTGACTGTGGCGCTGTATGACAACTTCAACGACAAAAGTTCAGTGCAGTGTTTGTATTCGCCTCGGGGAGAATTTGTCCGGCGTTTTTGGCGTGTTATGTGAGGAAATTACTAAAGAAATGAAGAAAATAATGTGTTGAGTGAGTTCATGAACATCAAGGTAAGACTAATTTAAGAATTTATAATGGGAGAAAGTGAATTTAATGTTTGTCGATTTTTAAGAATTTACCGTTCCCGAAACTAGTGTTGCCAACTTATTATTTTGTATAAAACCTTGTCACAGGTATAAAAATTAAACTTTTTTTTGACGCGACAATTAAATATATAACATAATTTTTATTTTTCACAAATACACACTAGTTTCATAAATAATTTAGAAAAGAAACTGAATAAAAAAATTAAGAAATGGCGGAGATACAAGTGTTCTCTTTTGAAATTCCTAGCCGATGGTAGGCATCGTCTGAAAACTAAAGAAGTTTATGACAGCGGTTAAAAAAAAACCGCTGAATTTTAAAAATGAATAAAAAAATGAACGCGGCATCCAATCAAAAAAATTCTATGCTACATGCTAGATAATATTCTGAATAATATTTGGTATGAATTTCATCAAAATCGGTTGAGTAGATCTCGAGATTTTTTATCCACCACAGTTTGAAAAAAGTTGTTTCTAGAAAAACGCAAGAGAAAAAATGAACCGGGTCAACGGCAGTCAAATATTATTTTTTATATTACCTTCAATTTGCGATTGCTAGACCATACATGAGGTCTTCCATTAATGTGGCGATATCCTCTGACTCTTTTTGGGCTGCTCTTTTCAACTTCCCGGCCTCCTTGTAAAGGCTTTGTCCGCTCGCACCTGTCTCTTCGCTACCTGAGATGCGGGCCTACTCTCTACTGTGCTCATTTCAAATTGCTGTAACTTCGGCTTAAAATATTCTTAAAAGTATAAATAAGAAATCTAGCAAAAAATAAAATGATTTTATAAAAATCTGAAAGTGGTGTAACCCCTTAAATTTTGCAGGGTTAAATTCCGGATACAGTGGTTAATTCAAAATTTATATCGGCCAAGATCAAATTGAAGGAAGTGTGTTCAGAAAATCTTGCTAAAAATTGTATAAAACCGTTCACTTTAATCCTAGGAGGACATGGAACAGTAGCAAATAGACCGTTTCCGTTTCCGTTTCCGTTTGGCGAGTCTGCGGAAGTTCTACCAGCCATATCGAAAACTTTTGGCAGAGTCTAGCATTTTGGTCTTATCGATTAGAAGTTTATTCTAAATCTTTGAAAATGTAATTGCCTAACAACTTGTGTTTTCTTCCTGCAAGTGCAGGGGGTAGTAGCACAAGTTAGTTTCCTTTCGATCGGATTTTTTATAATGTGAGACCATATTCCTTTCTATAGCTCTTGGAATTGTAATCATCATAAAAAAAATTGATTCTTAGCAGACCAATTCAATTTTTACCGAGATTCACGAAGCTTTTCGTCATTTAGAAGGAAATTTTTGTTTGAGGCCTATCTAGACTAGAAAGCTGTGATCACATACTTAAAGTGACTTAAAGTTTATGTTTGAATTATTTTCTAGTTCGTCTTCAGATCAAAAGCATAAGATTCGTAAGTTGTGCCTTCAATAAATGCGCACATCTAGAATATTTCTTATTTTCCTAAAAAATCGTAATTCTGAATTTGTTTTATTAATATTCCCAACTCTCAGTGGCACAAAAAAAACGACAATCCCAATTTCTGTAGTCCCCATCGTCGAATTGAAGATCACCCGAACAGTTACCTACCATCTTGGTAAAATTAGATAAAAACAAAATATTTTATACTATTTGCATGCTCTGACGATTGCCCCAGAATCGTTTTTATCAAATGTTAGACCGTTTCTTCCCGACACAATTAGTCGACTGTGAAATGTATTTGGCCATTGAGCAATGGGAACTGTGGTATTTATCTTTTGTGCAGAAAACGACTTTTTGCTTTTTATATAACATCCCAAAGTTCCGGCATAGAAGATGATGATGCTTCAAATATTGTTACGAATGGCAATAATATGTTACTTCCGTCGTTCTCGTCCATAGTTTGGGAAACGTTTGCATCAATGGAATTTTCATATCCTTAAAACAATACGTGGAAGTGCAAAACGCCAACGAATTGTAGTCGATTCAAAAGATTGCATTCACTGAGAGAGGTAGTGACGTGTTTAATTATATAACAATGAGGATTTTCTCAGACGATAGTCGCCAACGTCATTATGAGTGTGAACAAATTTCCTTCTTTTCCCTTGCCATGTATGCTGATTCGGCCAGAGAAAGGAAGGTGTAAAAAGCGGGATCACGGAGGTCGCGGACCTTACTAGAACTTGGATTTTTCTGAATAATTAAGAAGAAGCAGTGGATTTGGGCTTGAGTCTCGTGGCACGACACTTTGTTAAACAATGCTTTCAGTTAGATTTTCTCAGCGATTAAATTTTGTTCTTACACCAACTACAAGGTAGTTTTTTTTTTCTTGATTGAAACGGTTCTGAAAGTGGAAAGGTTCATAATTGAGACCAAAACTGAATACCTTATTAGCAGTAGGGCACTGTTTACAATATATGGGTAAATTATGGAAATTAGCCTCTTCATCAACAGAATTTTCACTTTAATTTGTATTTTCCCGGCAATTTTTGACGCTGAGAATGTCATCAATCCAGATAAGAATTTCTTTCTGCAGGCTGTTTACAGATAATTTTTCCGCTTATTTCCAGGAAATCTTTTAAACAACGTTAAGTGCTAATTTGTTGTTTACAAAGCGAGGTGTAACCAGTACTGCATCATGGTGGTCTGTTTTTCTATCGAACATCATAGAACAAAAAGATAAATAACACAACAGGGATTAAGGAGAAAGACATCGCCGCTGATTGTACACCACACTACTTCATATATTGCACTATTCTCTGCTCCCGAGAATGATTGCGGACCCAATCAATCGAGCGGCAATGCACGCATAATCAATCAGTAAAACTTGCTGATCAACTCTTTGTGGATGCGGGTACTCATGCCCACTAAATATTTATATATCTGTATTGCACACTTGCATCAGGATAGTTACAAGTTGCAACAAAGTCTTGCCTCCATCGCATATGATAATTCTGCGTTAAAAAAAGAAGCGCAACACCGCAAGACATGCAAGACACTAAAATAAGATTAAGACGATACCAATCAGAAAAATGTTAAGAACATGATCAAGGTCTGGGAGGATCGCATCATGGTGAGCCTGGTGAAGATCAAATATCCGGTGATTTGATCTACTCTTTCATTGCCTTTGCAAGGATAGATTATAATGATTAAATTGATTACGCAACATGTGATTTAAAGATTGTTCCTTAGCAATGGGTACATCGGTTTATAGTGCACTCAAGGGGTCCGGTCCCCACCTTTCTGCAGAGATCACCTGGCTGTAAAACGATTCCAACTTTCTCATGACGAAAACATCTTTCCCCATTGTTAGATTTATGTATGCAATAAATTTGCGGCTGGCCAGCATGATTCCTCAAAATGGCTAGTCAATGTGCAAATGTTCACACTGCGAGCACAATTTTATCTCAAGTCGGTAATTCACAGAGTGTGGTATTGCCAAGTAAATGGGTTCTTGCTGATTGATTGGGCTATTTGGAAAATTCAAATAAGAATTTTTATTTTTATATTTGCATCTTCTTTTTTTTAAGCGTAATAATATTATAAAAAATAACAATTGAAATTATTCCAAGCGGAGAAAAATTTGCTGTTGTTCTAGTATTTTTTCTCATTTGTAATTTAGTAGAACCCGATGGAATTTCGTTTCCGCTCCTCAAGTTTTGTTTTCTGGGAAGGATGTGTTCAAAATCTATGAAGACAAATATTTGCGGAGGCTGTTAAGATCCTATGAGGGTCCCCAATCCCCACAACTAGTGAAGATATTGATGAAATATTATTTTTAACCATTCTGAATGGTACAACCACTGATCGCCATGATATCAATATCGATATACCACAAGGCTCTTTACTATTTCCGACTTCCCACTTAATTTTCATTAATCCAAAGTTTTTTTTTTTAAATGGTAACATTCTTAATTGCGCATTCCCGTTGAGGGCAGTACTCGATTTTCGTACTAAAGCTATTGATATCAGCCAAAAACATGAATTGAATGCTTTTATGATTTAATTTGGCGTTGTATCTTTAGAAAATATATTCCTCGTCATCTGACCTAGAGATCTATGTACAAAACATATTATGCTTAGCCTTTATTCTTTTTAAATATTTTTTCAGAAGCAGAAAAACAGCTTGGCACGCATTAAGCAAAAAAGAAAATCGGGGCGATCCAACAATATCTATTTAAATTGATTCAAAAGCTATGTCGTTTTTTATAGGTGAACTTTGAAATAGTGTCACAAGCAGAGCTCTAAAAGTAAGTCAGTAATGCAACTGCCATTATTGTCTATAATCTTTTCTCATCTGAAAACCAGGTTGTTGATATCATTGTTTAGGAACTCTGATTTTTTTAGATGTCAAATACGATATTGAAAATAGGCCTTAAGAGAACAAAAAAAAAATATATAACTGTTGTCTTGCGATATTGATCACGTTTCTGAAATCTAAAATACATCGTGCTATGGAAGTATGTGCAAGTTATAGCTTCTTAAAAGATGCCTTGTTTGTTTTGCCAAAAATCTCACAACCGTGCGTTTGAATAGATTTAACAAATGTCCTACAAGCTATAAGCTAGTCTCATTGGGAACGAAAGAGGCAGAAATAGAAAATTTACACAGAGTTCCATAAATTTTTGGAGTTTACTGTTGATATGAGTATCAACAATTTTCACTACTTTGACATTAGTAATAGTCGTATTCTCAATAATTAGCCGAGGTCGGCAATACGTATCAATATCGGACTTATGAACGGAACTAGTAATGGATTTTGAAGTAGTCAGCATTAACTTGTTTCTCTCAACCCAACTCACGGCTGATGCAAAATCTTCACGAATACTGTCAACTATATCCTCAAAATAGACATCGTCTGTATAGTTGTAATATTTACAATACTTAATAAACTCAGACAGATTATTAATAAAGCTGATGAAAAACAGTGGTCCCAGGATTGATCCCTAAGGAGCACCGCTAGAAACAGTTAAAACACTGAACCTATTTTGCACACAACTCGTTCAGATCGCTCAGATATGACTTTATTGTAATTGTTCTGATAAAAGTATAGTCTAGTTAATGCTTATGCTTCCTTTTACCCTGCAGGCAAGATTTAGCCATACCATGGAATTTTATTATTCTTTTTAAGATAGATTAGTACGAATCTACATATTAGTTTCTGTTTTCTTTTGCGATTATTGCCCGTGAACTTTTAATTGTAATGAGCATCGATCGACATGCATTGGAAATCGTTTTCTTATTCATACTCAGGAGTAGATCCCTTGATTTCTAAAACTGCTAAGAAGAGTCTTCTTGGAAAACAACAGTCTTTAATTATATTTCGAAAAAATGATACCGGTACTCGTTAGCAGTCTATAGATAAAA
>QYTT01080570.1:0-13275 GCA_006980735.1 Dasypogon diadema | reverse complement strand
TGTTTATATTTTAATTACAGGCTTATTATTATTCTCCAGGGTTTTTCAAAATTGTTCGTCTTTCACTACATTTTATTTTTCCCTACTTTTTTGTTGTTGCTGATGTAGGTGTAGTTTGTTCAAAATTAAAGCAGAATAAAGTTCTTGGATGAATGCTTTAGAGAAATTTTTTTTATCATATATTTAATTTTTCTCTCACGAGGAATATAATCCAAAATCGTGATGCATATAGAACATAGGTAGGCAAGCTCAAAATTTCAGTTACTTTAACTTTCGAAAATAAGCAAATTCAACATAAAAACTTTCAGAAAATGTCATTTACTTACCATTAATAGATTTAAATATCAGTGGACTCTTAACTTAGATAATTTATGGATTTAATTACTTCTGGCTAATGCATACTTTTAACTGCGTCACATATTCCTGGAGACATGTAATGTCTACTACTGCAGAAAAGAGTGGCATACGCCGTATTCTATTGAGCAACCGAGTTGTGGAATATTTAGAAGAACCGCCGCAATCTACAATAAATAAATATCACTGTTAGCTTCATATTTACTGACATTAACCTCTTCAATTGTGTTGCACCTAAAACGCGCAACCAAATAGTAGTTATTTATTTTAAAATCGACGTATATTCTATTTCTTAATTTTAGTAAAAACTAAATTGTTAGTGTAGTCTTTTGAGATCTATTTTTGCTGCAGTTGTAAAAAACATGCTCAAGCCACTTTCAAAAAAAACGGTTCATATATTCCTTTACCTTGATCACATTAAGTGCCACGGCACAACTGGTGCGACCCACAAAAACATTTCTTCTCAGGCCAGGGTACCACAGGTGCGTCGCACAAAAGCACTTCTTCACAGATCAGGGTGTTGCTTGTACATCCCACAAAAATAGTTCTTTACAGGCCCGGGGTATCACCCACCTCAAAAAGTGTCTAGATAATTACAGTGTGTGTGTGTGTGTGTGTGTTTTAAGTTTTACGCTGTTCAAAGCCAATAAAAGGCCTGTGATAAAGAGTCACAGATAATCTGAAGCTTATTTAAAGCGTTATCAACAATTCTAACAAAGGAATTTGTTAACTAAATAAAGATAAAAAAATTATGTAATTGATTAAATTCAACGATACGTATACGAGTAAAATAATAAAGATATTATAATAACTTAGATATAATGGTGGTACCCTGGCCTGTGAAAAAGTTTTCTGGAGGACGCATCGGTGACATTTTGGCTTGTAGACAAGTGTTGTTGCAGGACGCACGAATGGTACTCTGGTCCTAAACAAGTATTTTTACGGGACGTATTGGTAGCACCCTACCACTATCCAACAACTGCTTGTGGTTCCTATTTTCTAAGCCTTCGGCTAATCTTAGGAGTTTATCACCAATAACTCCCACTTCAGTGGCAACAGAATCATATTTTAGGTACATTTGGAATTAAAAGACATATCCATCTTGAAATTCCCACTGTTTGGGTTTCGAGTTCAAATGCCGTTTGATCTTATGCTCTCCTTTAAATGAGATAATCATTTCATCAATTGACTGGAACTCTGGTGGAGTAGCAGCTTCCTCAAATTTTTCGGATAACATGTACAGAAGTATATCCTTTAATTTTACAAAAATGTCTTTACAATCCTTTGATATATCGTGATTGATTTTATAATGCAGAAAATCTTTTATTTTCTCGAACTGCTTTACCGATATAAAAACAGCAATAATTCCAAGCCATAAAGAAGAATTTGTAGACCAGAACAATTTATAATTTGAAGAGCGTATATAACGTATGTAGGTTGTTAAAAATATTGATGGCAAAGAATTTAATTTCATTTCAAAAATATTTGTACTGAATGTGTCTTAACGCGGAGATAGATAAATATTTCTTGGCTCATCGCTGAGAAGTGCGCCTTCTGGGCTAGAAGGGAAATTCATTATTATTAACTTATTATCCGTAAATATTTGGATGAAATACGAATATGGAGTTTCACCGCTAATATTGATATCCTTGGAACCTAAAAATGTAGGATAGTTTTCCGTAATAAAGATAGTAAATTAGCACACCATAATTTACCATGTTGGTGCTATAGAGTTGCTGCTTTCATGTCTACTTGAGTTGCTTTCAATAAGTGTCCATTTTCGAAGCCAGTGATAAAAAATTATGTTATCAGATCATTCTTCTTCGTTTCTATTTCATATTTTTTTCTCACAAGCTTTCAACTCAGAATTTTGGGGATCATGTAATTCCATCAAAATATTCTTTTTCACTGTCATATCTATTTGTCTTGCACTGTTTGATGTTTTGTTTTTTAACACCACAGAGTTAATTGCTAGATATTATCCGAAGCACCCAAATAAAACACTAGATTGTTTGGGTTTAATTTTATTAACTACTACATGAAAAAATTCTAAAGAAACACAAAATTTTTTTGCAAAAAGTTAAAGACCGTATCGTGTCTGATCACTGACTACTGATCGAAGTAAATTATTTCTTTCGTTTTTTTAACATGCTAAAAGAACGCCCGCCTGCATTTTCTTCGATTGGGAAATTAAGGCTTTGTTAAAAATGTTGATTGATTTTTTTCTTGCAGTCTTGGAGCGGGGGAAAATTGAGCCTTTTGTTGTGTTTTCTTTTTGAATTGAACATTTGTCCCGTTCAATGATCCAATCGGTTTTACGTAATCAGACATCTTGAGTGCCCTTAAAATCCTTGGATTTTAAGAAATAAACTGAAAACAGATTAATTTGTGCATGCAAGGCATTCCAGCAAAGGCATTTCCTCCAATTGCGAGATTCTACCTCCGATGAATTGGAGTTATTTAAAGGGTGCTCCGACACGCTCTGTAGAAAAGAGTAAGGGAATGAAGGACATATGAGACCTTGGAAGCATGGGTAAAACAAAGAAAAAGAACGGAAAAAGTGCAAGATCTATTATATCACACTTTTAAACTGAGATATAATTGTAATTGTTTGTGCAAACTTTGAAAACTCTTGAAGAGTTATTTGGTCCATTGCTGAAGTTTCATTTACCTGATTTGCAGGCGTAGGATTTACTGTTTCGATTTGATCTGTGGGCAAAGGGTCCGTCACCACTGAAGTAAGTTTTCGATGTCAGACTGTGAGTGCTTTATTTCTGTGTATAACGCACGTTGTGAATGTGTTACAAACTGCAGTTAAGAGCCACAAACTTTTAGCATGAAGTTTATTTAGAATCCTTAAATTGATGATAATAGTAAAAAAGTATTTCACAGCACGAATGATGAACCAAATACCAATCATGGGAGAACTAACGCTGCCTAGCCCCGCCATGAAAGACCATGTACTTTGTAGATACTAAATTGACTAAGGTGTTTTTTCGATGAAAGGTGAATCACATTGAGATTTTGTTGATCCATACTCTGACCTATAAGCATGGATGTTATAAGATCCTCTATAGTTTTGCTTTCCGCTGGATACATGATTTGTCTTCGCAAACTATCAGCACTCCCTAGGAAGTAAATGCTTGACTTTATAAAATCGATTCCAAGCTATGTCTTTGTGGATGGAAAGTCATACCATAAACCATGAATAAAATAAGCTAGAATTAAAATTGAGGAGCATGAGATTTCCGTGACATAGTAGATTTGTTATCGGCGCTATGTAAAAACCTTGAAACCATTGAAACATCTTTCTGTTTTCCTTATCTTTACTTCTACTGCTTGACTGCTGCAATTAGGATAAAAGCTTTCGTGAGAGGATTCCGTGTTAAAATGCCCTCGTTGTGAGAGAGCCAGTCAATGCTGATCGGCACGGCAGTCAACGTATTAATGAGATATATTGCTTCTACACGAGTTATGGCTGTGTCGCTTGGCTTCTTCATTCGTATAAGTGCGAACTTCGCCGAATGATGTTGAGCGACTGGCTAATTGTGTCTTCAGAACTTTCCGTTCCAGATCACACCTTTTATGTATTACGATGTGCATAAAGAGTTTCAATTTGAAATTTTATGTGTCGTTCGACATAAATGAAAATTGAATTAAGATAAGTTAGTAGGTCGCGATTTCTCGTATTAATAGCTTTTTTTTATAAATCAATATTCATGAGCCGTTTTACGTACAATTATCAAATGTGGATTCTCAATTACAAAAAATATTCAAAATCAACCTCAACCTCTAACGCGAAATATACACAAATATGGACGTTTACTATTTATGCAAAAACCAACCACCAAGCACCAACGATTATTTTTACTATCCAGCAGTCTGGGTAAAATGCGTACTCAAATTCACTAAAGAAAAAACTAGTGCTACTACTGAAATTGTCATCTTTAAAAATGTATAAGTACCACTTTTACTTACCTTATAATAATTGGGCTCTGTTTTCTACTTAGTAAATTTAGTAAAGATTGTACACCTTTTTAACGGTTTCGTGAGTGAAAATAGCTTTTATATTAGACATAAACTAACGTCCACATATGTGGCCAAGGGCGTGAAGAGTTTAAAAAATTTTTGCACAAAAGATTTCAATGTGTCATTTATATTCCCGTGGAAGATTTATGTAATTAAAAAACGGAGTTAATTTAATTAGTTATGCCGTTCAATTCTCATTACGCAACTGTAACTATTTTGGTAAAATTAATTCAGTCAAAATTTGTCAAGAGGAATATTTTATGTATATTTTATAATAGTTTTGGGATAATTTGCACTCAATTAATTTAGAAAGACTGCATAATAAATACATGCGTATATTTCTTTTCTTGTTTATAGGCACAATTCAGCTGTATCACATCAACAACAATTGTTGCTTCTGTTGCCATCACTGCGACAAGCTGATCAGATAGTTCGTAAGTTCTGGGTAAATATATGCCGGGAAGGAAATGTGACAATGAATAAGCTTTTTGTGGAAATGCTGGAGTCTGTGTCGAGATAAAAGCCTTTGGTAGTACAGCATCATGTGAAATAAAAAAAAGTCATTTTTGTACAACTAAAAAAAGGCAGGATAAAAGCAAACAGCAGCCGCTGGAATAATGCGTTAGGACGACCAATAATTCCACTCATCTTTAAGATTTAATTATATAAAAAAAAGTGTTAAGTTCTCCTTTAAGTCTTTATTAATTCGCCTTTACTTTAAAAGTTTATCTAATTGGAAATGAAAAATTTAAAGGAAAATTATTTTCCTGATCTTTTATAATAAAGACGAATTTCAATTTTTCCTAATTTTTTCTTTGTTGTGTTACCTCGAAAAAGTTGTAATTAATTTTTTTTAGTATTTTAATAAGTTATTTAAAAAAATAACCATGCTGTTAAAATGTTAATATCTATTGAAAAACAAATTTAATTTTTTTATTTCTTGTGTGATCCAGGGGTTTTTTTGGCTGTGTAAAATAAATTCTTTAGGTGAAGACTAGTTCGGGAGAAGTAATTAAAAATTATAGGCTTTAATCCTTAATTAGAGTTTACTTATATTGTGAAGTAGTTGTGTAACGACGACGATTTAACATTTTTTGTTAAGCGTTTTATTAGACAATTATTAAACTTTTTTATTTTTCATGTATTTGAGAATTTGATTTTTGCTAATATTGTGCTTTACATTTTATTTTTAAACATATCTAATTCAACTAATCATAATTACATAAAACACATGAATTCTCCTAGTCTATTACATTTACATCATAATTCTATTTTGCTTGACATAGTCTGCTTACATTTAACATAAAAACAAGAGCGAGACAATGTAATATTTGAAAGTGGTATATTTTCGAGAGATATTTTTTTAGCTAGAATCTGAAAAGTTTTATAAGTTTGATGGGAAAAATGGTCCTTATGATTGGTATTTCAATACTTTTTATTGTCTGAACGCAAGGAAACGCCAAGAATATTTACAATAGGCTTTACTCATAGGTTGGAGGTACAAACGATTCTTGTATTTTTGAAATCGTGATCAGAATGTAGTAAAAGGAGTAGATTTTAGATTTTATGTAAAGAAAAACATGTTACAAGTTTTTCTATAAATTAATAGTTATTATAATTTTTCTAAAAAAAAGGACAGCGGTGACATATACAGGGTGATTTGCTAGTTTCTTTACAAACTTTTTGATACTAGAAAGGAGATGTAATGTCATGAAAAAATGTCATGTAAGCATATCATTTCCTATTATTCCCAAGTCTTAGACATTATAAAATTGTTAAAGCCTAAAAACGTGGTAAGCATAATATAACAATAATCAATTATTTATTATATTGAGAAGGTCCGATGCCATACCCACCTAGATCTCCAATGCTTAAATGCTTGCAAGTTTTATTTATGGATTCACTTGACACCGCTTGTGTAAGTAATATGTAAGTATAATGCAATTAATGCAGAGAATTGAAAATGGTGCAATGAATCTTAGAACTAATATGAATTTATTATGAGGGCATCATCTGTATCTTTATAATAAATAACTGGTTATTAGGTAATTCCATTGTAGCGGACGTGACATTGGTACTAACATTTAATTAAACTAGACCGAGAAGAAAAAACTGTAACAATTGTTGGCATATATATTTTCAAACTCCATGATTGGTTTAAATTATACACGTATAAATTATTATAGTGATTTTTATATCTTGTGAAAAAAAGTACATTTACGTTGTTGTATCGGGCGCGACACACACAGGCAGTAGTGTACACTTGATATTAAGTTTATCCGAATTATTACGGATAACGAAATAAATTTGCATTGAATTAAGTAGCCATGATATATTCTGTTAGCACAAGTCTTTTGATAGCTTTGAAAAAAGAGATACATTTTGGGGGGGAAAATTAGAAAATATTTTGTAACGGACGTGATTAGAAATGGAAAAGTCGTGACATATTTGAGAATTAAAATATCAAACCTTCTAATTTTATGATATATGTATTTCCACTCCTAATAATGTATAAAATATTAATTTCAAGAAACGTTTTTTTACACAAACTAAATAAGTAAAATTTCAAGATATTACTTCATGTTCTTAAAAATGCTGTAGGTTATCAGAGCTAATATTGCTACTATGCTAGCGGAAATGGTGTATTTCTCGTTTGATTTAAAGTATCACAGTGATCGAATTTTAGGTTTTGCAGATATGTTCTTTCAATTCTCTAGTATTGTCCTGTTGAAATGAATTTCATTTGAAGAAATATGATAGCACAAAATTCGTTTAACATTTGCCTAGAGTAATCGATAGCAGTCTTGGGAATTCTTTAATATATGCTATCTAGTTTTAATTGCTGTCCACAACAAGCATTTTATTGTAGCACCAACGCCATCTACTGCACATGACGAATTGCAAAAAACAGCCACTCAAAGTGTAAGTTAGAATCATTTGTTGTTTTTAAATTCCCCCGCACAACCATCAGAGCAACGTTTACGTTATAACGTTTTTTAACGAAGATCAAAGGCTTTTCAAATTATTAATGATTTTATCCAAAAATACCCACACAGAGTATTTATCGTGAACTAGTTCATCACTTATTACACCACACGCATGCCGTAAAAATTGTCACTTGAGTATGATTCCTCATACTCTTTTCATACATTTTTCGGAATTAATATTTCTTTTAAACAGTTTGATGCCGAAGCCGAGAAGTTGTGAAGTTCTTTGTGTAAACTCTGAGTCAAAAGTTGAATATTTGTGTGATATTTACACAGGCAAACGTTATGTGGAGTTTTTGCAGCGAAAAATAATTTCTTTGGTCGCAACGAATACAATAAGCTTTTTTGTACATAAATACCTGGCTACGAATATACTGTAGGCTTCCGGGACTGACACTGTTAGGTAATTTTTCTGCAAGATTCGTCTTTTTCTGAATATCAAGTTTTTTACTGATACTACATCTTTTCTGCCAGGACACTGATAGCTTATGTCGTCCCTTAATCCATTAGTGCCCAAAACTCAATCGGCCATACAAATGGAGCAATCTTCTATTTCCTAATTTAAAAGGTTGAAAAGAAAAATAAAATACAATAAAAATAAACATTTTTATTTTAGAACCTTAAGAAAATTGGTGTACTTAAACGAGTACACTGCATCCACATAATATTTTCATATTTCAAAGAAATCACTGTAATTTAAATTTTTCCAAATGGAATTGCCTAAGGCATGAGTTTTCGATGCAAAGAGTTAACAAAAATTTATCGCAACGCCACCGGACTCTAGCAGTACATTTTAGATTTGTGCAACGAAGTTGATTGACCATTTTCTCAGGAAAATTGCCAATTGGGTCAATTCCTTCCGGTAAAGAAGACGCTGAACCTCTGTTTTTCAGACGATTTGTTGGATCTGTGCTTCTCAAATAGTTTCTAGCAATGTGCTTGCGAAATGTAAGCAAATCAATTTTATCCTCACAACGCAAGCGGTGAAGTTCCCAAACATTCAGGAGTGTCATGTCGATCAAATCGACATGTCGAGGATATCGCCTCCTCTTATCAACTCCTCCCTGCATTGTAGGTAGAAAACAAATGTGGGCGTATCACGTCAACCTCTTGTCTCTTTTGCCCATCTTTTCATTTTTCGAACTGATTCGAAGCTGTCATAATTCATTATCATCGTACAGACGTTGTTGTCCATCCATCTTACACAAAATATATTAGTACGTTTATCAAAGCGGTAGTCAAATACTCCGTTTTTTCTTTTATTTATTACTTAAGATGATTGTAGTGGTCAATTTATTTATTCTGTTTTCTCTTATTGTTCCACTAGCTCGGAAACGCGCAAAGGGAAAGTCGAGAAGAAGTTATCAAAAGATACGCAATGATTTCTAGGATTCTCAATAGTACTTAGGAGTTTCAAAATAACGTATAGACCCTGGAATCTTCTGCCTTTCATTTCCTTTTCCACAATATATATCGCCAAACCTTATCTGCTAACTCCAACTTCCCCTTGAAGTCTTGATCGTTGGCTACTGCCAACGGAATTGTAATCGCTGCGAGAAGTTTGCGTTTCCCCATAGGGACTGAATCAGATTCTCGTTCACTACTGAGATTAAACTCGACAATATAAATCCGAAGGTTTTCGATCTCCAAGGCTCTCCGAGGTCAACGCTGTCAACGCAGCGAGGTCCGGCGCATGTTCAGACAACTAATGACGCTCTATTAATGTTTGCTTAATCTCTTTATATTTGTCTTTGTTAGGGGAGGTTCTCGAGAAAATCGATAATATTATTTATTGCTTCAACCGGAAGGGAAGCGATTATCTGTGTATATCTGTCTTCGTCTTTGGTAATTTTTCTAACCGCGAATTGGGCTTCGACTGCTATGTACCACGCAACTGGAGCCTTTTCCCAAAAAGTTGGTTATTTAATAGTTGCAATTTTATTGGCCTCTGACACCCTTCCTTTGCGCTACTAAATTTCGAGGATTCTGAGGTAGAACCTTAACTACAGTGTCACACTCTACTTCCTTATTCACATTACTTTGTTATAACCAGTGAATCTCTAACTCATAAGCTATTAAAAAATTAAACTGAGTAAGCTGAACAACTGAGTTACTCAGAATGGAATCGTGATTTCTCTTACCAAAATCACATACTTGAATAATTAGCATTTGAAATTTAATCTTGCATAAAATACTGAAAAACTTAGTTTGGAGTGACGCTTTTGTCTACTTTATTCGTCTACTTTATTCGTCCGCCGTCTCCTTACTTGTCGACACCTATTTCTCGCTGCTTTCCGTCCAAATCTGTTCACTGCTAGGGGAAGAAGAAGGAAAGCTCTCTTCTCCTACTTCTTAGTTCGTCACCTGATGCAAGTCACGTCCAAATCTGTTCACTGCTCGACGAAGAAGAAGGAAAGCTCTCTTCTCCTACTTCTTAGTTCGTCACCTGATGCAAGTCACGTCCAAATCTGTTCACTGCTCGACGAAGAAGAAGGAAAGCTCTCTTCTCCTACTTCTTAGTTCGTCACCTTGCATCAGCTCGCTTGCTGGAAAAGTGTAATTGTGGGGATCGTGGTGAGTACGAATCCCCCATTCGGCCCTCCTAACCTTTCGTCGACCCGACGAAGTGAAAAGGTCGGTGGCTCTCATCTCTTCGAGTCAGTATGCAAAGGCTGCCATCTTCTTCTGAATTGTTCGTCGTCGAGTGGAAGGTCGTCTTAGTCTGGTAAATACAACAGAATCGATTACCGTCTTCTTCTTCAGGTGTTTTCCGGCGAGGGATAGTCTTCTGCAACTAGGCTTTGCAAAACCGTCTTCTGAGGTATAAGTGTTTCGTCTTCTTCAGGGATCATCTCCTTTAGGTATCGTCTTCTTAAGGTCCCGTCTTCTTTAGGTTTCGTCTTCTTCAGGTTCCGTCTTCCTTAGGATTCGTCTTCTTCAGGTTCTATCTTCGTCAAATTTCGTCATCTTTGTCAGCTGCTGTTTCCTTCTTAATTTTTTCCCACGTTCTGTGCCGCTTTCTGCTGTTTGTGCATGTGAGGTGCTACTTTCGCCTAAAATAAAAATGCCAAATGCTGCTCAGGACACGGCCGCAGTATATGCTGTCTTTTTACTTCCTATGCGTGATCCATTTCACACTTGTTTTAGGTTTACACCGTTTACCTGATTAGGATTCACTGTATGCTTCCATGTGCTTGTCTTCTACTCTTCACATTTCATCCCGGTTGAACCCCCCAATGTTTTATAGTGTTTGGGTTAAAATGCGATAACTGTATTTCAGGCAAACGCAAACAATTAAAACTATAAAGTTAACTAAAAATACGCGTGCAGCTCAGTCACGTTCAAATCTGTTCACTGCTCGGGGAAGAAGAAGGAAAGCTCATCCTTGCTGTAATTGTAGCGAGCGTGGTGAGTATGGATCCCTCATTTATATTAAGTCACTGATGAATTACTATTCATTATCTGTCCAAACATAAACTTTACTCAACAGAAAATGCTTAAATTTCTTTAATTTCCGTTCTTGTTTTATAAATCGAAGCAAGATGTCTCTTCATCTCTCTAACTACTTACTTGACGGCCGGCTTCACCACCTTCCTCTCACTGATGTCCCTCCTGATTGTCATTTTTCTACCACACTTGTCCCACCAGATTGCCAGGTCGACGGTTTTATTCTACAATCACTGGGTGCTCGTTATATTCTCAGGCACTCTATTGATACTCCGCAAATTTAGGTCCAAGCTTTTTACAACGAAAACACTTGAATATGGATCGTTTGCTATGAAATTTACCTGTCGCACACACTTTGTACTTTCTTTTCGGATAACATACATCGCATTTTGATGAGCTTCGCACCTCTTTGATCGCATCGCTTCAAATTTCTCGAGAATTTTTATTTTTAACGCTTCAGACTTAGGCAATGTGTCTCGGGACTCAATAACGCAACGAAAGGACTCGAAATTATTCGATGAGCTATACAAAAACATAAAAAAAATCTTCGTGTATTTAGATTTCCATGTCGAGCAGTTTGTCAACTGCGTCAAAAAAAACTATGAAGATGTGTTCGAACATCCTCCTGGTCCATCAGCCATTTTCTGTAGTATAAGTCTTTTTTAACAAGGTAGCCTTTTTCGCGGGCCTCCTCGATTGGTAAATTTCATGCAACTTAAGCCATAACTCGTTCGACGTAACATAATTTTTTATCAGCTTTAATTCCGATGGGTTAATAGCAGGAATGAGGTCTGATCGAACTTTTCTATCAGCTGCAATTCAGGTCTTTACCTTTTCATACTCATCACTAACTGCGGCCGACTTTTTTTTGTTTCTCCTGACACATAATTCCACGAGTCATTTTTTACTAGGAGTGCCTCAATTTGTAACATCCATGTGTCAAAATTATCTCTCCCTAAGGGATGAATCTTTGTCTTCCACAGTAAGAGCATAGTTGGGGGTAAACTGTTGTAGAGCGAATTAACTTTTGACGATAAAAATTACAATTTCTTCACTTCTTCATATGCATAAAACCTCATGCTTTGATTCCATAACAAACAACTGTTCTACTAATTGCAAGAAAAGTGTATGTTAATTACAGTTTTTTTTCGATAGATTTGGCCTATTTATGTGAAAACAGGATAAAAAAATTCCAAAATTTTGATTTTGAAAATTCGTAACTCCTAAACGAAGTTTAGTTTGTTTTCTTCGATTCTAACAGTTTTGTTAGGGCTGAGAAATCTGTTAATTTGCTAGTATCTCTTGCGGCTATTGTTATAGATGAGTGGTGTCTGTCATTATAGTTTCTTGCCGCTATTTGCATTTTATGTTCTATTGAAGTATTATCATCAACTGCTTAATCTTTCCTATTAAGGTTGAGTATAGTCTTTCAACATCGGCGTATGCCAGTATGGTTGTTTGGTTTAGTCCAATGTACCTCTATACACTTTTCCTGCAAGTACCGTTTCAATTGTTCCGATTTAATCTCATTATCCATTACAATTTTCTTCAGTTTATCAAACTGTTTCTGTTATAGCAATCTTCTTAAGCCAATTTCTGTCATGTCATCAATGAGATATGCTACAGCGAATTTTGTCAATTTGTCGATAATCGTTACGAAAGTTTGTTTCTTATAATGAAAAACGTCCAAGTGGATTGTTTTGCCTTTATTACAGGGTGTTTCCGTTATATTTATTTTAGGTTTAATAGGATTTCTGTCGTATTAAATATTTTGCATTTATCGGAATTGTTTATGATCATTTCTATATCATTTGTTCTTATAGCTTTGGGTAATAAATTTTATATTTTAATGTTTTATATGTTTCGTTGATCCCACTGTGTAAGAATTCTTTTGAGTGATACGGGGAAATTTGTCCGTGACATTATTTTTCATCCTCAATTTCTCTTGCACTGAAGGTAGCTTTTATGAACTTTACTTTCTGATCCTCAGAGAACAACTTTATAATAATCTGCTGTACCTTACTGTAGTTATTATCGCCAACTTCTGAGTATATACCAATGTGTCCCGTTGTTATATTTCGTTTTAATATATTTGCAATTACCTCTTCATTATTCATTTCTTTTATTGGATTAAAAGTCAATATTATCTGCATTTTATAGTATTTACTAACAATCTCATCTTTGATGCCAAAGTGATCTAATAATTGTTTTTCTACTGAATGAGTAGTATCTAATGTAAGATTCAACGTAAGGGCTAACAGAAAAAAAACGATACGTGCGATTGATTCAAGTGATTTATTGCAAGAGAAACTAACATTTTCGGAAGCGATCAGCAGAAGCCCCATTGACCGCTAGAATGTGTCAAATACATGCATATAAAAATGAGTACACATTTGTGCATTGAATGCATTTGTGACTACAATCATCAGGCTTAAACTGTAACAATGATCGTTTAGAC
>QYTT01080569.1:0-14970 GCA_006980735.1 Dasypogon diadema | reverse complement strand
TACAATGCCTGTCTAAAGGCTGGATTCTTCCCCTCCCGTTGGAAGACAGCAAGACTTGTGCTGGTCAGCAAGGGCAAGGGGCCAGCAAACTCTCCGTCATTCCAAGCCGCTGAAGATCTTTCCGCGAGGCAGTATGGCTTTCGGACGGGGAGGTCCACGGTGGACGCCATCCGGGAGGTTGTGGTGGCAGCCAGGGGCACGGAACGGGGAAACCACTCTTCCCGCCCCCTGCTGATCGTGCTGGACGTGAGGAACGTGTTCAAGTCGGTCAGATGGGCTGACGTCCATCAGAGGGACAACTTGATGGGCACATATATAACCTGGACGAATGGCGAGATGGAATAATTTAAGGAAGGAAACTCCATCGGAAAGCGTCTGGCATGTTAAATCCGAGTTGGCGTAGAAGGCTTGCTTATTTTCCAAAGGTGGGCGTATTGAGAAATCCATTTCACCACTTCAGAAACGATAAACTGGCAAGCAAAGCGCAGCTTACGCCCCCAAAGGCAGAATTCGTTCGGAATTGAGAGGGCTTTCGAGTGCTAGGATACTCGTCCCTTTGTCATCGCAACGCCAACGTTGGCTCAATTTCCGGCATTCTTTGCACTTAAACAACGCTTCTCTGCACCAGAAAGTAAATTCAATACGCGCTCTGGACAATTTGGAGCAGATGGCGGCGCAGATTATGATGCACTGTTTCTTTGTGCTGCCAGAAGCCAGAGAGTCCAAGATCCACTTTCCGGCTGAGATTTATGTCTGCTCGAAACATGACATGAACTGACCAAGCATATCCAATGACCATCGACTCGCATAAGGTACTACAAGGGCGCTCTGCTGTGAAGTTTGGATTAACACGTAGTAGGGGTTCAGAGGAAGTCGCTTAATTGGCCTACAATAAAATTCCATCGGAATTAAGTGGTTTCACGGGTAATTACTGATGCTCAAGTGGGCGTGAATATCTAATGAACGGCCCTGCACTGCTTGGTGACAAGATCGGTAAAATGAAGACATCGACTTCGAGAATGTTGGAATTTTATGGTGCTGATAGTTCTAGACACTGGAGCTGTTATTACCGTTATGTACAGTAGTTTACACTGTTTTACCTGCGAGAGATATGCGGTATTGAGGGGAACGTTGAGACATGTTAAGTGAACAAGAAGCGCAAAGTAGGGAAGAACTGCGTACGGATTGTGACTAGAGTTGAAAATTCCCAGCAATATTGCCATTTTAAATGTTTCCTGAAAGTTGTAGCAACTTCAACATTCATACATTCACACATTCGTACTTAATAAGGCTTAAAGGCTGATATCTCATTTCAGCTGGGGCTATTCGCCACTTGTTTTGACAGTTGGAGGTGAGTGGTTGGAGGAATTGTATAACTCCGGGCAGGATTTCATATGATTTTCACTACCAAACTCTAAAACTGTAAGAAAACCATTTATCATAAGTTTTTAATGTGCTTTGTAGCACTTGTAGTAACAATATCCAATGTGAAATGTACAATACCAAATAATTCTTCTGAAATCGATTTTAAGGCGAGTTTTATATTTCAAACAGCTTTTGTTATATATAATTATTAAAACATTACTTCACTGGTAGCAAAATATATGATCGAAAGTTAATTTTTCGCACGACAAAATTGCCTGGGGCTAATGTCGGTTTAAACGTCAGCCATCTTGATTTGATACTGGAAAGCACACCGAAAAAATATTGCGGGGGCAATCGAAGGTATTACATTGTGCATTTTTGAGTGATACTCATTGGTACATATGAACTTATTTCGGTTTTTATATATTTATTGTTCGCAGTAGTTCTGTCCTGTTTGATATTATTCTCATGCTTTTCATTTGCTAAATTCATATTTTTAATTGGTACAATTCGTGCGGGAATTGGAATTGCTAAATTAAAATACGTGAATATCAAATACATATACGGTGTTAAAGTATCATAATAAATTTTTATTGATAATCCTAACTAACCAACATTGTTTTATTCGGATGTCGACGTTGCAGATCTTTTAGGAAAAAGTAACCCAACAGAAATAGGCATTTATGATGAATATAATATAAAAAAGGCGCTAATACTTCTCTCCTCATTATTTACTACTTTTTCCTCAGGGAAACTCCCTTTTTAGATAGAAATTTACTATCTTTAAAAATTTGAATTTGGCACTCCTTCGAGATAAATAACCTGGAGAGCGCATGTCATAGATATCTTTTAGATCAAAAGTGGCACAACGCACAAATTTTACCCTTGCTTCATACTTTCTCACTCGCGCTCAAATTTCTCATGTAGCGCAAAAGTTTGAATTCAAATTATGCTAACATTAAAAATACAAAAACAGCAAATTTTTTTTTTGTTTTCGCATGAGCCATTAAGCCAATTAAAGTCAATCATAAATTATGGCATGCCTTGCCGTAAGCATTAAAATCTGCAAAAAACCCCAGAAAATTTTGAAGTTTGGTGTTAAGGCCCATCGTTTGGGATCTTTCGGGATGAAAATCGTAATCGCAGAAAAAAGTAAATGCTTCTCGTAATGAGCTAGAAGAAAGGTTGGAACTAGAACACGTAGAGAGCCCTGTAATGCTGTAATTATATTTGAGGCAGTCGTGGTAAATAGGTTTTTATCCACAGCCCAAAAATTGTTTCAAATTTCAAATTTGACACTCCGTCCATTTGTATTAAAACGTCAGTGGCTCCGGGAAATATAAACCAAGGTGTCATTGACAGCCGTTTCCTAGAAAGACGGCTCCACAAGTTCGGGCACGAAAACAGATCACTTACCCTGCACTATAGATACAATTGCAGTAGCAATAAAAACAAACAGCATGGAACGTTTAATTCTGAAGGCCCAATCAGCTGGCTGCTTACATTGCGCCTCGATTGTTTGTTGATTACGAAATTCTTGAATTCTTCTGCAGCGAGTAAGAGTCGCACCTGGCTGGAAAAGAATTTTCCCGGTCGTTCTCGAGCGGTAGTGCATCTTTGTTTACACTAGCGTAGCTCGTGGATCATGTGGATGGCGTCAGGGCAGTGCACCTCCGCTGGAGAAAATTGCGAAACATGTCGGATGCAGCGTGGGTTTGCACATTAATCACGCCCTGTCAAATTAATTTTCCGCTTGAGAGCGAGGAATTCACTAAAGGGCAACCTCTCAATATATCACACACATGACAAAGAGTTCCCAATTACCGCAAGCCTCGACGGCAGACCTTTACGGGCTGAAGGTTGCTCTGCGGGTTCTTGCGTTCTGGGACCACTGCCGCAGGGCCGACCTCAGAGGTATTTAATCCACGTGGGCGTGTGGGTGTATTAAATTTGCTCTCCAATGACAAGGTCCAGCAAATTGTTGTCGGAAAAAACACTGAAGCTCTCATCGCTGAGTTAAGCACCAGCTTTTCAGAGCTTGCCGTGCGGGGCTGAGGTGGTTGACGGAGGTGAATTGCGTCACAGTTTCGGTGACGATAACTCAACCAATTTTATTGAGGGTCCACTGGCCGTTTTTCAAATTAACGACAGTCCGTGAAACCTGATGCCCAGTGAGCGCGTAAATTAGAAAAATTCAATCAGCGCCGCGCTTCGCCTTTTAATTTATTCGTTGCGGTGGCGACCTGTACCCCACGCAAAGAAGTCTGTATTTCAAAATCCAACTGAAATGCGTGTTGTCGTCGCTTCCGCATATTTTTTGAATAGAGTCAACCTTGCTCGCGTTTGATTTGTGTGGAATTCTCTGTTGGCACATGAATGGATCGGGGTTGTACGGAAGGATGCACCAATTTTTTGTGTCAATCAAGAAAATGGGGACAAGTTGCCCAGCTGGGGCTGATTCCGGAAAGTTTGCCAATTTTCCCATTTACACAGCGGTTTCCTACTATCCAGCGATAACTCACGTTCCTTTCATTGACAGGTGAAGTCACTGAAGGCGAAGCAGGGTACTATCGAGCGCCACACCTTCATAAATCACACCGAGTGCCACTGTGTGGACAGGTCAAAGCATTACAGCTATGTGGCCCCCGCGATGCTGAGGAAGGCCACGATCCTGGACTGCAACTGTCCGAGGCTGTTTGAAAAAGTCCTACAGGAGGACGGAGTGTGTAGATGTGACTGTTCCTCTGGGAACAGTGGATGCGACTGGTTGAAGCGGGGCATGGAGCATTTTTCCATGGTGGACAGGAAGTAAGTGTTGGGTATTGGGAGTGAGCAAGTCGAATTAAATAGTTTCTTTGCTTTCAATTGCAGGTGTATTACGGAGGGCCGGTGCAAGCTGCCCACCTGCGAGTATGGTAGTTACGTCAAAAAACAGGGACGCTGTCCGAGGAAGGATGACAGTCTCTCGTATTCAATGAGCTTCCACTGAGGGGACCCGTGCGATATTCCAACTGTCGGAAAGGCAATTTAGAACTGTTCAAAGACTTACTGTTACCTTTAGTTGTGTTGTAAAATTTCTAATTCTCGGTGGTATCTTCTTGATACCAGGAAAATTGTTCGTTAGTAGGTAAGGTAGCTGAAGACGTGATTTGTGCACACAGTAATGGGTCCATATGGAAAAATGACTGTAGGCAATAAACTAATCCAGAACGAATCTGCTTCAGACTGGGATTGCGCAGCCTGAGCTCGATTCATTGCACTCCCAGACATTAATTCATATCGACGTTTATTTCTAACTACAGGAAGTGAAGAGGTCCAATGAAGAAAGGAATCAGTTACAAATTTCGAAGGTATTTCTCATATCTAGACCATAGAAACTCTCTACTTCCAAAAAATGCGCGAAACTAAGTCTACCTTCACGTGATCGTGGACATGGCTCAGTTGTGTGCAAGCCCAGATGCGATGATTTCTACAAATCTAGTCACATTTAATAGTTCTACTCTTAAGTATAGGAAAAGGATGCATTTTTACTTTACAATAGAATATAGCGTAAAATATTGTAGCAATACTCTAGTGATTTTAGTGAAATCGTGGAAAACACAAACTGTTTCATATCCTCCCCAAGAAACAACCCCACTAACTTCAGGAAGACGCGTGTCGATTGCATTTACTTCCAGCTCAAGAGCAACCCCGTCTTAATCCACTGTGAATATAGTTATGTACGAATAAGTTAGGATATTTCTAGGATGTTTACCTGCTCCTTTGGACTTAGCGAGATGTTTCGAATTTTTAAGCCACAAAGTAAAAATATAGCATTGTCATTATTGTATATACTTTTACAATACAAGTGCATAAAGAAACCGTTCGATGGCGGTGACCAGAAGGCCGATGATGTGATAATGCCAGTAGAGTCTTTTCCTCTGAGGATTACTCGGTTTCAACCTTCAACACACTCTGTCATATTAATCACAAATTCAAACTTGGCGCTCGCCCGTTTACAGCGGTTCCGCGATTTGACTGAGCTAGCTTGTGACGGGATAATCCTTTTTTCTTTTGCTTACTTGTCGATAATTGATGAGATGAGCGTGCTCGCAATTAATCACAGGTCTGTAGATCTCTCGATGCATTTTCGTGAAAAGAAAAGTACAGACGCCCGTTTTGACGAGCGCACTGCGGCGGCGACTGAAATTTTCCACGGCGCCGCAAAGTGTAATGACTTTTCATCACTTTATTTTCGTCGACAAATATATGTATTGCCCGAGCATAAATCCATTCCTTTCCCAACTGACGGCTGACGACAGTCACTCTCGCAACGCATGCATTGCTATTATTCATTTTGACATGTCTGCCAAGCCGCTCCTCCGCCTTGCGCTGCAAGTGTTGCCCTGGACAGTGGACATTCTTGCGATTGTTTTCGATTCTATGTCCACCTGTCGAATCTCTCAAGCTGTGGGTGAAATTCTGTTAGTACACAGGACTGAAATTGCCTGCGCACTTTAATAAAAGATTACAAGGTCCTTAATGTTGCTGACAGAAGAAATCACCTGCTTATTACTCCGCCAAAGAAATTGACAAGATCAGTTGAATTCTTCCATGCGCTTCTATAGCACTTTTTAACACGATTTGCCCTTGCAGCATAGGCGTTTATTTTATATTGTTTAAAGAAGTCGTTGAAGATTACGCGGTATTTTGAGGGTGAGCCATTATTGCTTCTAAAAATATTGTTTTGACTTTCAGAGTCCAGTGAGTTTAGGGCTCCTTGTGCAATACTTACAATTGAAGTATCCTCCAAGTTTATCTCGAAATTCACAAATTTAACGGCGATGGAGGAGAATACTGTAATATGGTGAAGCATACATATTGCAATATATGTTCGCCACTTCGTTCGACAACACAAATTTTTTAAT
The DNA here is from genome assembly GCA_006980735.1 of Dasypogon diadema. Lineage (NCBI taxonomy): Eukaryota > Metazoa > Arthropoda > Insecta > Diptera > Asilidae > Dasypogon > Dasypogon diadema. Next base: position 8,698 of record QYTT01080569.1, on the reverse strand, counting down.
AATCATATGAAAAAGTACACTCATTTAGGTCGCAAACTGATGATAGGAACCAAAAGTTACCCACTTGTATGTAAATTGTGCTCTGAAACTCAGTGCTGAAAACCTAGTTTAAATGTCGTAAAAATGTAGGGTTAATATCCATTTGCTGGTGCCAGCCATCGAACTCGGTCAAATCTTAACTGCCTAGAATTTTAAGAAGAGAAAACAAAGCACGAACAAAACGAAGTAAATTGATTTTAATTACTACTGAAGCAAAGTGTATAAGTGATTATTTATTATTGTGAAAAGAATAAATGAAAAACGTGGAACTGAGGAAACTGTCAGCAATAACGTTAGTCAGCAAGTTAATGATTATTTATATATTTTAAGGTGAATGATCTTTTGTACATTCAATTGTTAGATTAACCAGTTACTAGTTTATTGAGCAATACAAAGTATTTCGAAAAGCATTCCCGCTGTTTTTCTGACTACCCTGGGTTTGTTGGTACGGCAGCGTTCAGAACATCCAAAGTTTGCAAATATTTCCTAATATGACCTTCGCAAATTCAATATTAAAAGCTGACAAATCGACATACGCTCTCAATGCAGAGTTTTCGTTGTCGCAATTGGCAATTCTCAATTGGTATTCTGCGAAATTTGCGTCTATTCTCACCAGAATACCTAGAGGTGAATTTATACAATACTTTAAATCCGGTTCGCCAGAAGTTTCCCCAACACCACTACTAATGCAAAATGAATATCCAAGTAAGCGGGTTATTTTGACACTTCGACGTTGATCATCAGAGACAATACAAGAGATGGAGTACGGAAGTAGTTTTCATTAATGGTAAGTGGCACAATGAATAATAGCAGCGCGGTGTTAACTGCAACCAAGCCTGACCATATATATTAGGGCTCTTTATTAAAAGTTTAATCGTCGAAACGTTGAAATGTTTTGATAGGAAACGAGTTTTGAACAAGACTTTCAAACGTTTTTTAAAATGTTTACCTAGCAGCAAATTTCTGGCGAAATCTGCTGAAAAACATTTCATATGGAAACGTTTGACTAAGTAAAATGTTTAAAAAAACGTTTAGTTTTAAAAGGCACGTATAAACAGTTAAGCAATGCATTGACGATCGTTTCCTTTTGAATGTACGTTATGAAAATGCTATGCGTGTACTACTCCATTTTGCTTTCTTTCTCATTTCAATTTGCCTAAGAATACGGCGATGAAATGGTGCAATATTTTCTGATTAGTCTTATTAATAGATTGTTTTTTTTGTTTTCAACTGAGAAATTGCATATGTACATATTTTTCTTAGAGTGTCCGGTCTTCTTGTAATAGATAGTCTTTGCCAATAGTGCCTTTTAACATTCCCGTATATCTTCAGATCATACAGGTCTAAATTATCACTCGCAAAGGTCCTGCGCTGTGTACGCAATCCGATAGTGAAACTTGTAAGAAAGTGAAATTCCCGGCGGGGAAATAAACATGTTTGCTGAGTTTTTAGAGACTTCTTTTCCCACAGTTGAGCAATTCTTTGATCAAAGTAAATAATATTGGGCAAGGCAAAGAAAACAAGTGCCACCTAGAAATTGAACCTCGTTTCCCTGATTAAGAATTCTCCGCCACTAACTAAATTTTCCTTGCGATATAATTGGAACGCGAAATTAGAATTGAGAACATACAGGCTTCACTTTAGCCAGGCGAATCGTCCTGTCTGGGCCTCTCCTTTCTCACCCGTCCGACTCCGAAAAGTAAATCCCAAGTGCTAGAAGCTGGCCAAACAAATTTCTTCCAGCCCTCAGTGGGATAAGAGCTGTCGTCACACCTTTTGAGAAAATACGCCGAAGTCGGCAGAGATCTAACAAGACCGAAGACCCCTACAGGTCTTCATTTCTCCGCTCAACAAACCTTGTACGTGCCAAAGTGCAGCATCAACCAATTTCAAGTTTTATGCCGTTTGTTTTGGCTCCATTACCGAAATTGGTTCAGTGGTTCGTGTCCATTCACGAGTAAATATAAAAAATTCCTATGCAATGGAGATACTCTTCCTATCCAGCATTTTCTGGTCGAACTTTGGAAAAATGATGGATGTGCTCGACTGGTGCAGAATGCATGAATTAACGGCAGTGGCTTTCCAGGATTACCATGGATAGTGTAAAAGAAGATCAAAAACGGATATTGCTTCGCCAAAATTCAATAAATCAGGTTATTCCCCAAACAGTCCGTTTTTCTAGGGCACTGCTCCACGCTTTATCCGACAACGCCTTCCTGTGTTTAGTCATTTAGTGGCGATTGAATAAGTCGACTAGGAACCAAGTTAGTGGCGATCTTAAAAGTATATGAGGGATAATTAATTAGCGCGCCTTGTGTATTGCGGTAAATTAACCAGTGCTCTCATTAAATGGCTGCCGCAATTTCTCCTGTGCAAACGAAGGACTTCTGATCAACACTCAACAGCTACGTGAGGCAGCAATTCAAGTTAATTTTCGAAGCAACTTTAAAAGGAAGGCTGACAGAAGGAAGGCGAACGTGCAAGTTATTCCAGCGCCACAAGGCAGCCATTCAGGGCGCATGAAATTTCTACAGCTCTCCGCAGGCCAAACTGTTAAAATGTTGTCACAGCTGGGTTACACAGCCAAACAAATCTTGGCATTCTGACAAAGCGCCCGTATGCACCGTTAGCATAGTGGTCCTCTTGGCTGCCTTGCTTTTCCATTCCCACGACTTTTCTGAGAATTTCTCTAAAAATAATTGAAAAGCTAAAGCAGCAAGCAATTTCAATTTTTCTGGTATCTGGAGCATGGGTGTCATTCAGGAAAGTTCCATGTGAGCTGAGCACCTGACTGAATTTTTGGGTTCCTTGCTTCGCGTGCTGCAGGGGGATGCACTTCACTTGATGAGCCTTACAATACAGCCGTCCACAAATGGTGCCAGGTTTTTCTTTCGCTTTTCTGCTTAGGCAAGACCCCTCAGTAATTTTCATATCACGAACAATCTCTTCGGCAGGTAGTTTTCAACTAAAAAAGTTGGTTCAGTTCAGTTAAGTCAGACTTTTAAAGTCCAATCTAATTCGTTAGCACAGTTGAACGAACCAAAACCAGATGTTGCAGAGCTAACCACATAATGGGTGATCTCCAAAGAGCCCGCTTGCGGTCTTATCTATTCGCAACGGACGAAGGCGAGCTTGCTGTGATCAAAACAAAACAAGGAACTTCAGCCAGATGCTTTGGATTTAAGAATATCTGACTGAAAGATCTTCAATTAATTTATCTCTAAGCGAACTTAAGAATGCGTTGGTAAATGCAGTGCACGGTTTTGCAAAAGGACCGTGTTTTTGGAAAACGAGGTGGTTTAAAGCGCCTGTACTAATGGCACACTAAGTTTAGGGAAGAAGTTTGTATCTAATTAGATTTAAATGATAAATACCCCAAATTACGTCGAGGAAGCTATTCAAAAATTACTCTTCTCCCTGGAATTCTACGAAAACTAAATACAGGCGAGGCCGGCCTTCACATTTTGATAATTAGTCATATAATGAAGAGAAAGAGGAGCAGGTTCAAGCATGATTATTGTTGCTTTCCGTCCTTTTCAAAATAGGAAGTTATTCATTAGCAAATTGCGATTTTTGTTTTTATGAGTAGAAGTAAAAATGAGTAAAGGTGGAAGTACAGTGAAAGCAAAGCATTGCATGCGGCGCATGCTTTTGACAACCAATGCCGTGCAGGCATCGCGAATTGTGCTGTTACAATGAATGCGACGCATCGACTCGATATTTACGGCTCAAAATCTTATTTACTGTACAAGCACCAATGCTGGGATAATGTATTTTCCCCAAAATATTTCATTTTTAGTATTTGGTATTTAAATCGCTAAACTTATTTCGAATTTAACAAAGCAATCTATCAGTTGCCGCTTCCGATGCAAAGCAAAAGTAGAACATAGACCAGTCTGAGCATCGCATGCATCGTTCGCTTCACTCACTGTAACAGGGGACATTACAAGGCACGTATTCAATGAACTTGTCAAAGCGCCGCACTGGATGCCAAGCATGCGATGCGTTCACTGTAATTCCACCTTAAGTAATTTGACATAAGATAATATAAAATGGCGGAAACTGGATTAGAAATGGTAAGTTTTCTTATTCTGTAATTTATTCTTTTCGGAAGGAAAGGATTGACCCCGTATTTCCTTCTTCTGCTCTTTTTCAGCATTCAATTATTTTGATTAATAACAACGAAATTAAACATCCGCATAGTTCGATCATCTCTTTTCTGGATGCATTTTATGTTGAACGAGAAAATCTTGTTTGGATAGAGATTGTCAATTGAAATAGCCTTTATTTATATGTGTGGTAGTGTGATGCGCCTCGCGAAATAGAAATGATTTTTGGGCAATTGTGATGACAATCACAATTCGTTCCCTTTGTCCGTTTGTCCGTAGGTCATGGCAACAAAGCGTGCGAAAGCCATAGATAGTATTGACAGTCAGTAGTACAGTAAACCCCCCGATCAGTAGGTACAAAAATAAATGAAAGTGAAGTGACGTGCTCTCAAAGTGAAATGCTAGAAGGATGGGTTTCGCTGCAGACAAAAATTAACACACCTTTTTGCTGCTGGGTAAGCACACTGGGTAAGTTTTAACATACATCGTATTTTTAAATTTCCAAAAATTTCCTAAATAGCACTTACAAACAGGGATTAAAACCCAGCGCTAACTATAACCCAAAACCGGCTTAATAAGGTGGGCTAATATCAACCTCAACTCTGACCAATAATAACCCTATGTCGTCAACAATCAAAGTGCGGTTAACCTGCTCGGAGTGGGATACAAGTCAAATACAAAGCTTTATCAGTTTTAGCTATTCACACAGGAGGATTCTTCCAAAAGATTTCTACCTTGCGCCACCGTTGGGCTTACAGTTTGTTAAACGCTGCACTATTAATCCTGGCAATTTAACAGCTCTTCTTTGGTAACGGCAAAGAAACCCCCGGACAAACCAGAAACACATCAGCGTACTGAGAAATATTCCTTACAATTACCATAAAAGCCTACAACCCACTTCTTCGAGGGGAGATCGTTAAGTAGCGAGTTTGTTAATATTTCAGCGGGCATTGGGGGTCCCGTGAGAGAGTAACAGCTCATTTTTTTCAGGAGTTAACTTTAAAAGGATTGCTATTAACTGGCCGTAAGAAGAAGCATGCACATTTTATCTAGCCGTGGATATTCGCTGGAGTCCTGCAAATCCACGCCAACCTCGCGCGCAATATGGCAGTACTAGATAATGAGCGTTCATGAATATTTGAGGTAATGGGCCGCAATGGATTACATCCTCAGAGAATTAGCCTTCACGTTAAGTTAAGCGTTGTTTACTCGATGGGCAGGAGTTTCGATTATTGCAATGATAAAGTCAAAACGAGTATGCCAGGGGGAGAAAGGCAGCCATTTCTTCCCAAAATGTCGTCCGCTACCATTGCGTATGGAAATGAGAACCTCAGATGCTGTGAATGCACTAAACTGCAGTAAAACCATCAGTGACAGTGCTGGAATTTCCGGTGTGCGTGAATAGCTCGGTTCCAAAGAATAATGAACTCGCAAAACTGATACCTAAAGATAACGGAAAATGAAGGCAAAAGCTCCCATTGCAATGTGAAAACGAAGCGAAAATACTCGCTATTAAACTGTATTTATTTTGACGATCCCAAGTTGACCTTTCGCTCGCAGCCGAGCATCTCTCGTTTGAAGTGTGGCCATATTTTTGCCGCGGAATTCTTCAGAGCAACAGTCCCGGGCCCGCCTGGTAATCATCGCTTAATTTATGGAGGCGCGACGGAGAGCATGTCTCCGGCCCGCCGAATAAATTCAACTGATCGTCAGTAATTTGTTGACAATCGTAAAATTCTTTTGACAAGATCATTAGCGGTGTTCATGAGTCCGCGAAAGTCAGCCACAGCGGCTCAGCCACCCAGAGATATAGTAAAGTCACAAGGCGAGCGCAGACTTGTTTGCGTGGTCGCGCCCCTCAGCGAAACTCCCCCCTCGGTATTATTCGATCCAAGAGACGATCACGGCGGATTTTCAAGAGCAAAAGGCGAATCACCTCTAAGATCCGTGCCTGTACCGTTTAGTGCTGGCACCTGGAAGGTGTAAAGGTAGGGTTTGGTGAAAATTTACACGAACGCGAAACGGCGCAGTAGAATCGACGAATATGAGTAAGTATAGTTGCGAGATCACGCCAGCTGTGCTGTTTCTTCTGGGTGCAGCGGTGGCCTCGGGACTCCTCGTCTTTTCCCAGTTGCTGTGGCGATCATGAGGAGATCGGTCGGTTGACTTCAGTTGGGATTTAACCTCTACTGCGACTGTATGAGAACTCTTCCGCGATCTTGTAAGTGTGGCACAGTCATTCCCGATTCCCGGAAGCACCCAGCGATACAGAGGGGAATTGAATCAAGCATTGCCTTCGCAACTGCTGCCCTGCGCAGACGGCTAAACTCCTTCGCGAAACATCGGCTCAAAAGAGTGCTACTGCGAGCACGCGTCCGGTATCGGTTTTCTGAGCTTTCCGTGCGCACGCATATGACTTCTGAGAAAGCAAGTCGAGGACGGCTGGTATTAATTCCGTAAATATCGACATTCAAACAGTACACCACCCGCTCCGGTCCCGGTTTGTCAGAGTCCCTGTAAAACTGATTTTAGACGTTTCAGCCGAAATCTGGAACTTCTAGGGCATTGTGCCGTGGTGTGTTGCGTCATTGAAAAAGTGCAAGGCTTTTCGCTTTGAATGTGAACGGCGCGTGACTTTGATATTGAGAGACAAAACAGAGAAGGAACTTTTTAGACGGCTGCATTAAAAGTGGATCATAGGCTTATTGCCTCAAGTAATACCCCGGATTGTGTAAAGTGAGTGCAAAGTGTACGTGTTTTTTGATTCCCACGAACAATTTGTGTGCGTGTTGGTGCTACAAAATAAGGGAAAGCGCCCACACCGCATGCCATTTTTTTGGGAGGTTGTCGGTTTCGACTTTCGTCGCCGAAATGTGTTAATCACATGCGCGGCTATAGTTCAAGATTTCACTTTCAAAAATGCGCGAATTGCATTCGAACCAAGTTCCGTTGTGCTTCCGCAAAAAATGGTGCAGTGTGGATGTCCTAGGGCTTGCTCGGCTGTAAGTTCAGTAGCTCGCCACCTTTGTGATATAGGTAAATAGCTCACGTGCTGCTGTAAATAACTAACAGAAGTTTTTGGACTATGGTATGTACACACGGGGACTGTTTACTGCTAGTGTTGCTCGTTCTGCTACTGAACCATGTCAAACTGCCGGTGAGCTCATATCAAGATGAACACCTACGCAGCTTCACTTGGCCCGACCGTCTGCGCCACCACCACGTCCCCGAGAGGTACTTGGAGAAACAGCAAATGCCGGCACGCATCAGTTTGCACACCTCGCTGATGAAAACCACATCGACCCCTTGGAGACCTGCCTGGAAACAGTACAAGAATGCAGGCCTCGCAAACCACAAAGTCGATAAAGCAGCACATGTGTTTCGGACCTCGAGTGCAACAGTCCAACCGCCCTACAACAAGCTTGTTGTGGCAAAGGATCGCAGACAGCACCAGCCAGACAAAGGTTTGGGCCAATGGCACTATAAAGATGGACACTGGCCTGCAAAGTTATCGTTTTCTTCCGCGACATCCAGGGTGCGCGGTAAAAGCACAGATGGAACGATGGACAGGTACTACACCATTAAGGACAATGATTACTACTATTACGACGAGGATGACGGCGACTATGCACCTGCCGTCTCGGAGGCAGAAGAGGGCGAGGATGTCGACGAGAACAACGCACCGTGGCACAGAACGACTGCCAGCCCAAAGAGGGAAGAAGAACTCAAGCAGCAGCCAGTTGCAATGATTGATGACTACACCTTTGTGAGTATTCTCATCCCCGCCACCAAGTTAAACATCAATTTTCTAAGTGCACAGCATTTGTGCACCCAGGTAGCCTGCCACTTAGCAATATTAAATGGCGCTGCTGCAGATCTCGCCAGCAAATCCTAAAGGTGTCGTGTGTTGTACTTACTTTAATTAACAGGGTGACTGATAAAAGTGCATGCTGCCCTTTTGTGTCAGTCTTTTGCTCCTGCTAAGCTTTGATGCTGCCTTCCTCAATAGGCTCAGGCAAGAGATTTAATGTCCACGACCCATCCGAAGTGTTGCTACTGGCTTTTATGTGTTGTGCAAGTTTTCACCCATCGTTCACTTCTTAAGAGAAGGTTTGTTCGCTGGGTTGAATGGGTTAATTGTGGCGAGGGGTCATGCAATTGCTTATGGGCTTTTGGGAAGACGAATTAGAAATGGGGAGGTATGCCATATCACCCCACATTGTGTTCATAGGTGCGTCGCAACCGTAACAGACGGACTCTTAACGCAGTCTTCTCTTGGAGGTTGATCCGTGAAATATTCGTTTCCATAAACTAAGAGATTGTCTGCGAAGAGAAAACTCAGCTACTGCCAACAATTTCTTTCTAGTTGGGCTTTTTTTGTATATCCAGGAATTTTCAATACCTTCAAAAAAATCCCAGCTTCCCTTGATGATGCTGTGGACCAGGAACGCGGCTGATTCGCAGGACTTCTTAATTCTCGCTTCAAATGCTGCCATATTTTAAACAAAAGTAGGTCAGCGGTAAAGTGTTTCGCGGGATGCCATAAATCG
>QYTT01080568.1:0-30150 GCA_006980735.1 Dasypogon diadema | reverse complement strand
AGGTTACTGCGAAAGAAATTGCGAGTTCATTGGATTGACCTACAAATAAAATTAACGAGAGAGAAGTCCGCTCGCTCACTCCTAACTCCTAATATAAAGTGCATCGTCATTTGTACGAATGGTTAGTTATCCGGGGTTAAGGATTTTAATGACTACAAACTAGAAAAGGTTTAGAAGCGAAGAACATGATATATTAGAAATTATGAATTACATTGAAACTTACAATGAAAACAAACAAAATTTTAGAGGCTAGAGAGAAATTCGAATCAAATTTGGATATTGATAAAACCATAGAAATTTGTCGACAAATGTGTCGAACATAGTAATGACTTTCGTCTGGCACTGTTAGATAGATTTGTTTCAATGGCTAAAAACATGCTAATGACAAACATGCTACATGCACTATTACTTCTCATGTCGTATAATTTTTTATATAAAAGTAGCTCTTCAATACTGTACAAGAGATGTGTTCGAGTTTTAATAATTGCCGGAGTTAGAGTCAATTCTTCAGTTAAAACAAGAGTATGAAAGACTTTCACTAAATTCACACATTACTTCAAAATCAGAACTGGCAGACTTTATAAGTTAGAAATGAGCTTTAGAAATTTACCCGCTCAATATAAGAAGTCTGCGAGCCCGCAGTGTAAATCTTGTCAATAATGTTGCACGATATTCTAATATTTTGACTTTGTCTGAGACGTGGATTAATAAAGACAAAGATATTGCTATATCTAAAATATTAATTAAAATATTAATGATACAACTCATATATTAACTTCATCTGTGAACAAATTTGTCCATCTGAATATGCTATGGAAAGCAGATAAATAATTTTATTAGTCGTTATTTGTATATCACTAAACAAAAATATTAAAGACATTATTGCGTTTATTTATTGAAAAAAAAAAATTGAATTAAAGTGAAAAAAATTATGATGATAATGATGCAGTAGTAGTTTCACTTGAAACGTGCGCTTACGAGGGTGAGGCACACACCATCGTTTTCTTGTTTAAGAACCGGGCTAAAAAAATGACAAATTACCGATCCTTGCTAGTATTAGCAGTCTCAAATATGCTCACCACCTTTTAAATATTTGCAGATAACATTTTTCAGCCAGCCATAAATCATTATTTAATTACAGAATTTTAGATTGCATAAAGTGTTCTTTACTTTATTTTTATATTTCACTTTCTTTTATATTTCTAGTCATCAAGAAATATATCTCATTTACATTCTGGTGGCGCGGTACATATCCTCTCACATCGATAGTCTTCCCTAAACCAAGATAAATTTTAACAGATCTTGGATGAAATAAAAATTCACGGCATAAAAGTCACTGAGAAGATCGTCAGTTAAGTACACAGCACCTTACACGTACAATTCATGTGTGCCTTTGCTTCTTGCAGTTACTCGAATACAGAAAGTTGGCAGGAAGAAATTTGCATGAATACCAAGAAATTTCTCTGTCACACAGTTGCTAGAAAAATTCTATTGATTGAATTAAAGGGGTAAATTTATTCCTCACATGTTGCATGACCGCCATTTTAATTATAAAAAGCACAACATGAACTTTGCCTCCAATGCACAACATTTTGTATTCCAAACGACAACGTTGGGAGCGAAAGTTAGCGGTGGCCTACTCAGCTTCATCTCCCTTAAATTAAAAAGTTTAAGATTAAGAAGGAGAGTGAAAAGTACTCTTGCCGGCCCTGTTCACAATTTTTTTTTATGAATTAAAAATAATCTTTTCACTTGCCTGAATGCTAGCATAGGTATACACGAAAAATGGTGTTTGCAAAAGAGTTGGGGGTAGTTTGTGGATTCATCAGATTTAATTCTTGAATAAAAAAATTTCGAAAGAAGAAAGAAGTTTTTAAAGAGCGAGAGCAAAGTATGAGAATCGTTGATGTTGCTAAGCTAAAATTTTCCTGGGAATAAAGTTTAATCTACAAAAATAATCTAATAAAATTTTTTCAAGATGAAACTTTCAAGTTTGTAGTTCAGACAGTTTTTAAAAATGAAATTAGACCACTTCCTTGGGCAACACAACGCTAAAGTAATTGTAAATTTATGACGAGTGGGATTTTTAATAAACTTGAAAATATTGTGCGCCATATTGCCTTGGAATGTTTACTAATATACATTAACAATTTGTCAACATTTCGTGTTACAAATTTACCCTTTTTTCTATGACTTCCGTTGGAGTTACACCTGAGCGAGGATAATCTTCAACGGGCTCCTGGCCCAAAGGAAATAGTTATATTCGATGGTGAAGATTCTCGATCTTTAAAGTTTTTTAATTACTTACTCAACAGTGGTTTTTGTACCCTAGATGTAGGGTATTATAGCTTTGAGCAAACGTTTTTAATGCATAAAAATATTGATGATACACAGAAATAAGATATATAGCCATTAATGGGAGAAGAAAAGAAATCGTTTATTAGATGTCCGTCTGTCTGTGCCCGTGTCATCTCGATAACGCCTTAAGTTGAAACTTGAAATGTGGTGTGGTTTATTGATACCTAAATCTTCACCTCTCACTTTGTTGTTTAACTCTTATAGAATTTGAGGCACCTTTGCTCTGATGGGATTTGCCGTTAGCTGTTTCCCATTTACCTACTGGTATACCACATTCAACACTGCGATAATCCCACCGGGCTCAATGAGGGTTGGACTTTCATCTGCAACATCTTTCTAATACGAGTATTGGCGATATATTCAGGCCTTACCGTTGTGCATTCCTAAAATCCTCTTAATTCCATTATTTGTCAGGTTTCACAATGGCAAATCACAATAAATCTTGTTCGCCCTTCCCCTCAGCGCCAAGACAACTCCTACAATCCAATTGGCATGGATGTAGTGATAAAGCATCTGGGTAGAAGTCTTTCCTTTCGGATATTGGATCTCAAAATTATATGTCTGTACAGCAGGCAAAGCCTAGGCAAAGGGAAATTTTGTACTTTTATGAAAAAATAACAATGAAAATTCAAGACGACGAACTATATTTTTTTTGTATATGGTCCGATTCGGCTGAAAATTAATATCTAGAAGTTTTCGAGGGGGATTACTACGAATTTCGGTTCCAAATTTAGATATGCAAGATGGCGAGCACAATATGGCGGCCATATTTGTTATATTTGGCCCGATTCGGTTGAAAATTAATATCTAGAGTATTAAAGTATTCTCATTTCTCACCAATCAAATATACAAAACCTCCTCATGACAAGCTTAAGAGCTTGTTAATCAACATAAATAAAATTATATTATCATTTATTTAGTTCTATGTATAATTTTTAACTTTATTTTGTGGATATCCATTCATCCGGGTTGAGTCAGCTCATTTTGCTACGGTCCTGCTCCAATCAAATAGGGTAATTATTTATTTTCCCCGTTTTAGTAAAATTAAATAAAAGCTTGTTTTGAAGTTCTGCACTGTGTATCATAAGGTTGTTCCTTGTTGCTTAGGCAATACTTTAAAAAAATCTTACAGTTGTAAAAATTGGCGATTTTCATTACTATTTACTAATGCCCTGTACGTAAACACAAATATTGTAATCTTTTACATTTGAAATTTTAACTGGAACCACAAAACCCAATCCACTAACAGGCAAACATCAGCAAAAAATTAACTCATCAAGAATTATAACAAATACCTCCAACCTGGCTTTCATATGACAGCCGTGCGTCGTTAGAAAAGGAGATAGCTCGAATGTAAGCTTCTGTTTAATTGTCCTTAAAAGCTTCAGCTGAGTGGTTGATGAAGCATGCTAAGAACCTACTCGGTGCAAATGCATAGTGCCTACTCACAACACATGATCAAATGCGAGAAAAACCTTTTAAGGCACTATACCTACTGCTTGTCTTAATTTGCATATATGGAAATTTAGGAGGGAACGCTTTTCCCATTTTGTTATTACAACATATTATTGTTATAACCAGGAGGCATAGTGTGCCACTTTCCACAAGCACAGACAGAAAAAAATTGTGTGTACATGCATGCATAATGTAGCGGTTTTTGTGCTACCAACTCCTACCTAGCCTACTAAAAACTCACATGACAAGTAATGCATCAATGTGAGTTGCCGGAAACATTTTGCAGGCCTATGATGGAGTAATTTGAAGGAACTAAGCAATTACTGTAGATTCTTCCTTTGTGACCCGACAACTCGGTTCCTTCATGTGATGTGGATTGGTCGGTTGTGTGCGTACAAATATTATGAGTATTTACAGCCAACTCCCTTTCTTTTACAGACCAACATTCTGGGATTTTGATGGCAATATCAAGTGAGGCAGGATAAATATTTATTCAACAAAAATTGCTTGGAAATCATTGAAAGCAGAAATGGAAGTGGAGAGCCCGCCACAGCTTGATTTAGGAAATGAACGCTTTTAAGGCATTATGTTCATGGAGAAGTAAGAATATTACAACTAATATGTGTTTGCGTTATACATATCTACATATGTATGTAATTCGCAATTACTTTTTCCTTGAAAGTATGTGCTTCTTTTTATCTGAAAACTTCCTTTTTAGAGCGGTTCATTGGCGTAACTGTTATTCTATAAAATTTATCTCGGTGCCATTGTATTTTGCCGACATATACACATTTCTTGAATTATTTATAGAAACAAGTTCCTTCTAATGTTTTACGACTTACATCAACGTGTTCTTATTAATAATAATTATTGGCTTAATCAGCCGTAGATGAATGAACTGGGCAGGGAGACGATTGCTCAGTTGTCAATACAAAGGAAAAATCCCTCCAAAAATACTTCGTATGGATAGATGTCTCGCGCATAAAGTAGAAAAGGAGGAGAAACAATCAAACAAAGGTGAAGCCAATTTCACACGCTAAAGTAAAAATTTCAGTCGACTTTATAGCGTCAAAATTGACAGCTTGGTGCACAAAACCTGGCTTTTGTATGGCAATTGACAGCTTGGTGCACAAAGTCACGCACACATTCAGAAAATTTTTTTGGCTTCACTTTAGTTACAAGCGATTTCCTAAGTTGTTCCGCTCCTTTCATGTTCTCTTCTCCAAGGAAGATGTGGGCACAAGATTTGTTTGTCAGCTTTGTCTCCCCATTCTCGTATATATTATGGTTGGGGGTTTCTTCTTTCATGCCACATATAGGTACTACCGTGAGCTGGAAGGAAGGCGACATTTTGTTGTGACGTTTTAGTTTACACTCCATAATTGACATATTATGGTGGGCGCAAAGAAAAGAAATGTACATTATATTCTTTTAATTCCTCCAGACCTGGCAAGTCAACTTGAGTTGAAGAAAAAAAGTCGGTTAAGTGTGATCTGTATTTGTTGGAAACTTAAGAGGAAAAGGTCTGCAGGTCTAAAAAAATGTGACAATAATTCTAAACCTTGAGTTATAAATAGTGTTACTAGTCAGAAGGAAAATCATTAGTCTTGCTTGTTGAATCGCAGTCGTACCTATGTACGTTTTTGTTATTTTTATGGGAAGTGTTCTCGTTTACACTATTGGTCCTAGGTTAGGCATAATTTTGGTGTTTCGTAATGTGAAAGTCGACATGGGCCGCATGGCAGAAATGCATTACATGATGGAAGAAAGCATTGCTCTGGCGAATTTAAAACATATCGTATTATCTAGTCTTATCTCTAAAGTTCAGTGGGCAGCATTGTAATCCATATAGCATTAATCAAAGAGCCCTTCCCAGTCTTCAAATACTAACTACACTTCTCGGTCCTCTGTGACCAATATTATGAAAAAAACAATTGCGAATGTAGAGGAATGACAGCCCATATGGGCAAGCCTTATGTTTTGTCTAAGTTTTCTGTTAAATTTGTGAAATAATATACTTATATATATATATATATAAATGTCCGCCACCGTTTCGGCGGCACACGTCGATCCGCATATCAAATATTTTTATAACAACTCGGAATAATTGCTCCGCAATCTCATCAATGCGCCGTGAAATCTCGTCTTTGAGTTGCTGGATTGTGGTTGGCTTGTTGACATAGACGTTACTCTTCAGATGGCCCCAAAGAAAGAAGTCTAACGATGTCAAATCGCAAGATCTCGGTAACCAACTGACTTCATTGTTTCGGGAGATTATGCGCCCGGGAAACTTCTCATGCAGGAGAGTCATTGTGATCTAAGTTGCTAATGGATGAGGTTACACTGAGTACTTTTCAGGATGAGTAGATAAGAACATATCTAGATCAAAGATGCGTGTGGGACAGAAGTAAGAAAACTAAGGATTATTCGAAAGATAAATACCCATATCCATAGATAATCACATGGTTTTAGGTTTCCTTTTTCTGGTCAACACAAGGCCCTTTATTCTATAATATAGTGCAATATCCTAAAAACAAAAATGTAATCTTAAGAGATGTAAATTGAGGTTCTGTTTCTTCCGGGAATTACGTTAAAAAGAGAACGACTTCTTTCTTTGTATTAAACGCTCTCAAAATTGATTGGAAAGTTTAAAACGCAAATATTTCTTTAGTGCTACAAATAAGACGATAAAATGTCTTTAGTACTTTTAGGAAAAATTAAAAAAAAATGAGTCTTACTTCATCTAACTTGGATTCCAAATATTTCCCAATATTTTGGTAGTGATGCCTTTTCAATCCCCTAAACCTTACAATATCTTGAGAATCTATATGTAACATATTTAATGTGCCTTGTGGAAGCAGATTGGTTCTTTTATCAAATTTAAAATATGAATCGCAACGGGGTATATTTCTATCCGAATTATTTCTTGGAATTTTTCTGTAGTCTATGTTATGTAGTTACTACCAGTTTTCTACTGAAAAAATTGAGGAAGCCTTAAAGCGTACTGAAAACTTTCTCAATAGCCTTGAAAAAATAATAAATAGACTTTGACATGCCTAAGAAAAATAACTTTTTCGCATGCAAGAAAAGGTGATTAATTTTAGTTGACAAACCACGAGTGGAATCCAAATACACCCATCAATCACAATCACAAACGAATGCATTCAGTATTTCCGCCCGACACTTTCTCAAGATTTTCGGGCGTCTAAATTTAAATGTCAAAGGTGTACTACTGGGGGGTTCGTTCGGTGACAGTTTCACCCTTCGCATTTCCTGTTTGGAGAACTTTACGCATTTTTTTTAAATAACTCACATTTACAGTTTAAAAATATATTGTTAGGCAAAAGTACTTTTATATAGAGCAGTTAATTTATCCCTATTTGTGTTTTATTAATTTCTGGATATGAGCAGTAGAGATGGACAATTTTTACTCGAATTAAGCCTTAAGCACCTGGGATTCGAAGGCATAAAGTACGACAAACACTAATCGTTTATTGAATATTTATTTAAGTCTGTGCCTTGACGTAAGTTAATTTTGAATTAATTGACTTAAAATAGAAGAATTTTATAACCCTATTAGTTTTATAAATGACAGTTTTATACCTCTTTGAGGGTATAAAAGGCCCCTGTAAGGACAATATTCTCAAACAGTTTGAAATAGTAATTCGAAAAGTGAACTTGATGACTAGTTGACTTCTTGACTAGAAAAGTAACGCCGTTGGGGATTATAAAGCTGATGGATCATATGTATGGAGAACCTTGACCATCATGTTCGATGGTTAAACACTGGTTAAAGCTTCTTCGCTGAGGACGAGAGTCAATTGAAGATGATCCACTATGTGGAGGGACAGCTGCGGTAGTCACGCAGGATAACGTAGATTTGGTCGAGAAACTTGTTCTGACAAACCGGCGCGGCGGTTAAAGGCCAATGAAATCGCAAATCAAGCCGGTATATTGAAAACACGTGTCCTATTTTGGTCTGACAAAAATCAGTGCAAAATGAGTACCGTGAATTCCTTCCTTAGCGGTGTTCTCCATATGATTGTAACAGGGGATGAAACTATTGTTCTTTACCATGATCCTTGATCAATGCAGTGAGATCGCCTCCGAAAACCAGTGCCGATAAAAGCGAAGGCCACACAGTTTTCTGGGATACTGAAGGTATTCTACTGCTGGACTTGAAGTAATGTTATATAAACTCTCCTGAAAAATACTTCTTTTACGTGATAATCCGCCCGTACACACTACTACTGACACTTAAACTTTCCGCCTAGCGCTGGGGGTGGATCGGGGCTCCAAACCTTATGGGAACCACGTGGTTTTCTTACAGAGTCCACGAACTCAAAATTTGGCGAAAAATTACCAAGAAAACAACCTTTTACTTTCAGAAAACACTACTTTGATCACGTATATTTGCAGATTATCTACTAGAATGAACACAATGTGGTCGCGAGACTAAGTAGTGTGCATTCGAGCAAAACGCAATTGGATAAAATTTAAATTCCCAAATAACTTACTCTCAATTAAGGAAATAAAGCATTAAAAATCTGTAACTAAACCTGGGCTTCTACAGCTTGCTTCTCCCAGGTAATACAAGTCCATCCTCGTGGTAAGTTGTCCTACTGCCCTTCTTTCTTTCCGTAACTTTTTCTTTCTAAATCTTCCTTGAAATTATTTTTCTCGTGATTTCCTTTCTTTATTGGCGTATTTTATCTCCTCTTTTTTCCACCTTTCCGCAATTTTTAACAACTCCCGACAATTTTTCCGAATAAGAAAACAAAAATTGTTAGTTACCCAGTAATTTCTTCAAATTTAAATTTCTTTACCAATCTTAAAAAGATCCCTTCTTCTACCTACTTGTTACATTTTAATTTATTTAATTTAATTTTATTTATTCCATTCATTCATGAATTACCTTGATAAATTCAAAATCCCTAATAATTTTTATCTAAACAAATATAACTCCTTATATTCAATCAAATCTGATCTATGTTACATATATTATATTTAATCTAATTTTACTAAACCTACTTACAATTTCGCTAAGCCCAATTATAATTTGTTTACTTCCTTCTTCTTTAGTTAATTTAAAATAGTAATAAAGTAAGATTAACTAATCCCTACATTCCTGGGTCGTCGTGATTAATTCAATACATTCTTCAAGAAGGTATATTAAATTCAATGGTTTCTATTATGTACATTATGGCGTTTTGGAACAAGTAAAAACGAAAAGGTGGGTACATTTCACAGTTATTCTTTTCTCATGGCATTTTAGACAAGTATAATCGTACAGGTGAGTACCTTTTGCATCTTTTCTCCTCTTATTGCACTTTAGAACAAGTAAAATCGAACAGGTGAATATCGGAACGTTATCCTCTCTAACCCGAATGATATTGGAACGACAGAGCAGGTAATAGGATCCCCATAAAAGGTAAGTCGCCTCCTTATTCCCAAATTTGGGAAATAAAAGGTCTCTTGCAGCACCATCTTATATGACGATTGTATGACGAGACAAAAAGGATTCGGGCAATATGACTCGTTTGAATTTGTCTAACCCGAGGGCATTTCCAGCATCCCCAAAATTATAACCTTTTGCAATTTTGCATAAATAAGTTTCTAATTTCAATGATTTTGATTCTATTTTTACGTATTCCTTTTACGACAAAGAAACAACAATTTCTTATGCACTTAATTTTACTATTTGATAGAAAAGAACGAATTTCGCATTTTTATATATAGCTAGCACCACATTGAAATTTTATGATAAAATGTACAATGACAAATTATATTGTTCAATAAATTTACCACATAAAAACGACAATTTTTAAAATACTTTTCAATTCATTTGGAAAAAATTATGCGGCTAACTTTATACACCTTGGATTTGTGTAACAACACTGTTTTGCAGCTGTTGAAGTAAAAGTGCAGTGCAACATTAATCCAACGCCAAAACATTTCTAACAAAATACTCTATCTAAAATAAAAGAGATTATTTTCCTACTTGCTATTACTGCTATCACTGCAGAATCGTGTACAAAATTTAAAATTTCGTATTTAATCTTAACAAAATTTCGGGCTTTCCCCATTTTGCTAAAAAATTTACGAAAATAATATATTTTGTTTTTGCTTTTCTTGAATTTCTTATTTTATTACCTTTGCAACAAGTTATAACTAGAATTTAGCACATGAACTCTGTTCTTAGAAACCTAAAGGGCGATTTAATGAACTAAATGAATTTAATAATCTTGAATAAAAACTGTTTTCGGCTTACCTAATCATATACACTACAGGAGGTTGGTGATCTCTCTTATTATATATCAATTGCAATTACTTCGATCATGGCTTAGGTCTTTGAAACACTCATAAATGCGCAATTGATGAAATATCTCGAAATTAATCACCTAATTGACGATCGCCAATATGGTTCTTGTGCTGGGCGCACAAGTGGTGACTCGATTAAATTCCTTATCAAACGTTGGCATTAATGCCTCCATAATTTTGATGAGTCCGGGGTGGTGGTGCGCTTGATATCTCGAAGGCCTTTGACAGGGTCTGGCATTCTGTTCTTTTAGCCACACTCCCAGCATTTGGTCTGGATCAATCTGTTCTCACTTGGTTTGTAAGTTTCCTTTCTGACCGTTCCATCTGTGTTACGGTGACGGTATCACCTCCAACTTTTACAATATCAATGCCGGTGTATCGCAGGGTTCTGTATTGTCTCCCACCCTTTCCTACTTTTCATTAATGGCTCTCTCTCACTTCCAATCTAATTCACAGCCTTGCTGATGACAGCACCCTTGATTTCGCATACTCTTTTGAATCAGTTGCTGACTCTCGTGGCAATGCCACTAATAATAATTGAGCATGCATGATTGGATCGCTTAACAACGACATTGAAGGAATCCTCGCCTGGGGCAAGGCGAATCGCGTTGAGTTTAATGCATCCAAAACACAAAGATGTTTGATCTCTCTCAAATGAACCCAAAATCCCCACCAGCCCTTTTTGTTAACGGGGCAAGAATTTCAAACTCTCCTAAGTTGAACATCTTAGGGTTTCAGATATCCAGTAATCTAAGTTGGATGAACCACATCTTTGCTATTGCAAAGATTGCGATGAAATGCCTGGGCTTTTTATAGCGATGCAAGATGGGGTTAACTCCAGTTGATTTAGAGCTCATTTACAGGATTCATATAGGACCCAGACTTGAATTTAATTTACATATTTGGACAGGGGCAGAATGCTCCGCGTTGGATAGAATCCAAAATAAGGCTTTCAAACTTATCAGTAACGAGACGATTACCTCTTTTGTCGCTACTTTCATGGACATTGCTTCAACGAAATCTCTGGTCTGATTTCTTGTAGGTCAATCCCCGCTCGTGCATCCAGCCGTCTTCATCCTTCTTCTTCTTCCCGTCCAATCCAGCGCATAGGATATTTATCATCCAGTTTTTGCTTAAAAATATTTGTGAAATGTTCTGGTGTTGATGTTGGAAAGGGGATCTTCTTCTAAAAAATCTGGGAAGGCATTCTCCAAAATATTCAAATAAATTTCGCTAGTAAACGTTTGCGGCAGAACAAATGGTCCAACTAACGTATTTCCAATTATACCAGCGCAAACGTTTACTCCGAATTTTTGTTGAAATGATGTTTCCTTTGTTGAATGCGGTTTGTATTCAGCCCAAGTATGTAAATTATGGAACTTAGTAATGCCGTCTCTACTGAATCGTGATTCATCCGTCCACAGGATTCGGTTCAGAAACATTTCGTCGTCAATGTCGTTTTTTAACATCCAAGAAATGGGAAAAACCGAAATTTTGTTGAGAATAAAAACTAACTTTTAAATTTTGTACGCGATTGTATCTCATATCGATAGCAGACAGATAAATTTTCTCGTTTGTTTTGGACTGATGTCCCTATGAAAATTAGGAGAAACATATCAACAAATTAGGAAGGTGACCTCCTAGTCGACCTCCTAGTGTAAAGCTGTTGCACACAGCGCAACTTAGGTGAAAGGAAATTAAAGATAGGGAGATTGGGAAATTTTAACCTGATAAATGTTGCAAGTGAACCACAATATTTGGTTGAAATTATTACAGTGCAACATGCCAGTGGCTTCCAATTCCAATTTCCCAATTTTCTGCATTCTTTTGAACACATATTTTTTGTTTAAGTATTGCCCAATAACACATTGAAATTATTCAACGATATTAGATAAATTCCCCTTCTATAACTAGTAAGGATGGTGACATAATCACTGCTTTGCGTGAAAAGATCTCTGAACGCGTAATTTCAGGAAACGTGATGTAGTCTGGCTGCCAAAAATTTGCGAGACAAAATCCAAAATTGGATCTCAATGATGTTACTTTTCATTATTTGTGTCATTGATTGTATTATCTTTGCTAGATAATAAGATTTTATCGAAATTCGTATTTATTTAGTTTCTATTAAATATTAAAATTCGGACATTGAGGACATCCCCCTGCCGGCAAATTTTAAAATTAAAAACAAAGAAAAAATAAATAATGAATGCTGTTTTGTAATGGTTATGAAAGTATCTTTCTATAAAAAAATAAAAACAATTGAAAATTATCGTAGTTTTAGAGAAAAGAGATTTATTTTTAATCGCCTTCATTTCCTCTCCAAAGTAGAATGAACCCTTAAAACCATTTCTCTTACTATCTTTAAGCTCATTCTCTGTCTGTATTCTCTCAAGGTCTCAAGTTTTTTTTTAATTCATATTTATATCATTGAATGATATTGGGGTGTCATATATTTGTATGTAAACTTTTTTGCATTTTGCCTAAGAGAGTTAAATAGGTACTTTTTTAATAGGCAATAAAAATATACACAGAAAATTCAAATGCCATTGCAAAAATATAACAAACATAATATTATAAGATTTTATTTTTCAATTCTTTTTATTAAAAGCGCGGCATTTAACGCTTTCATATTCCAGCAGAATAGACACCGAGAAAATTTTTGCATATCACTATCACGAGTAATTTTTGATAAAAACAATAATAATACAAGAATGTAATGTATTGTAATGTATTATTTTTCAAGCAGCAAAGAAAATGTAGCCTTGTTTATTTGTCAAGAAGGCAACTCACAGAAAAATATCTTAAAAATAAGAACAAGAAATAGACTTCTATAAAAGTCTGGATATCTAACAATAATTAAAACGTTAAATAAAAATAGAGCACAATTTACGACTTCTAGTTCTTGAGTTTCAGTTTTATAATAACTAGAATTTAAAAATACCTGTGTGTTTGGCATGCAGTTGTTTTTTTTTAGAATGTAATTAAACACAAGATGAAAGCAAGATGAAATTGAATAAAAATTTGAAGTGAAATTCATTAAGAAGAAGCAGCTGTTTTTATTTGCAGAAAATAATGTGTAATTAAATTTAAATTTCGCTGTCCTTAATATTTCAGAGAAAAACAGATACTCTGCTTTTGCCTGGTGTTTACAGAATATCTTAATTAATAACGCAAATATATTACGTATTCAAAAACTTGTTGCTTTAAGGAAGCCTTATTATTCCACTCATTTCCAACTTAAGGTGACTTTATAAATCTTTAAATGAAAACAAATGCAACTACATAATTAATATCGTCTTAAAGTCATAGTGTACCTAAAAAATAAAGAAAATAACAAGATTGTATATTTTGTAATATATAATAGATAATATTACTTCTCAACCCTATAATTGATATTTGCAGTTTAAGTAATAAATTTCTATCTCTGTTAACTTGTTGTTTGCAATATTTAGCATTTTGATTAGAATCTACTTGTAAGACTTACGTTTCCTCCAAATGGTGGATTGATTGACTAAGAGATTCCTTCTTCTAGGAAACTAACTGGTATCCATGAGCTAAATGAAATTCTGCATTCTAATCACTCACTTTAAATATTGCTCAATAACTATATTCAGATTTTGTAATTCTCAACTTGAACTGAATAAGTTTCAGCATATTATTATTTATTTCACAACATTTTTTCGATAGCAAAATTTATTCATCATCGATTCTCACTTCTAAACAAAAATACAGAAGTTATATGCATTCTAAACGTACGTAATACTGCAATTTAGAACTTTTATTATATTCGTGGCATGCAAGAAAAAATATTGAACACAAGCACAAATTTACATTTTGGTTTTGCATATGTCGACAAGCAGGGACTATCCATAGAAAACCATAGAAAAGACTTATAGGTCTAATAGAGCTTCTTTGAGGACTCCCGCGCGTAAATCCTCATTCTTCACTGGTTCACTACTAGCAGTAAAAACTTCTCTTATGTCGTTATCACTTTCGTTTGCAACTATTTAACTTCGGACTTTAAAGTCTACAACTGAGATACAGCCTAGATATATTCACTTTTCCGTAGAGCGGCCGTAGAGGAAGGCGTTTATAATTTGTAGAAAAAACAAGTATCTTTCACTGCACGTCATATCCCGATTATGTCGCCTTATCACAGGATCCTCAACCAATCTGTTCAGACCATTCAAAGGAACTGAAATTTTGGGATTCAAATTGGCGAGTAAAACTAGACACTGCGACACTCTCCACATGAGATACACACTGATGATGTGCCCCTGTGCCCGTAGAATTATATCGGACGATAACGAAGATTCTTTAGCATCCCTCCAGTTCCAGTAGGCAAAACAGAGCTTCAGATTGACTGCCCGTTCATCCGTTGGCTTTGGCTTCTCGATTTTTAGTTCAATAAAAGTGATGTGACTGTAGTGTGTTTAGTGTTGTTTTACACTTTTTATGTGTATTTTATCAGAGGCGAGCGTTTCCTTAGCCCGATGACAGCAGTGTAAACAACAACAACGGCAACAAGACTGGTCGCGCGACTACCAAGATTGATATTCACACCATTCACACGGTGTACTTTGCTTTGGGTTCCTGGGTATGCTTAGGGCGCGTGTCCGGGAAGTGGAGGATTTCAGGAGGAGCTATTTTTGGAATCAGTGCTTGGTTCTATGCTACTTTTGTGGAGCATGGAATTCTTCCCCATCAGCTAGTCATGCTTTTATGCTCTTAGGTTTCCCTGTAAAGAAAGAGAGATTACCAGGTACGACTGTTTTTTTTCTGACCTAAAGGTTCTCTTTAAAGAGAAGTTGATTCACCCTGAGTGAATCCGTTTTTTAGTATCCCTGGTATCTGTGATGAAGTCACCATTCTCGAACTGTTTTGTCGCTCTACAATTAACTGAATCTTCAATTGTAGATATGATATGAGTTACGCCTTTTTGCTTGCAGAGAAATTTATTTCGAATAGTTCCAAACGTGCAATGGAAAAAAGGTTAAGGCCCGCTTATTTACAAAAAGTCACAGTGAAAATTATTTTTATTGATTTGTGTGTTGGCACTTGGTGGAACATTGTTAACCTAGATAAAGTTCTTCGCAATGAAACAAACACTTGTTTTCCGCGTTTCGTCCTACTAGGACATCATCAGGGCTAAGACTAATCAGACAACATTTAAAAGACGTTTACGGAACAAACACATATTTCAATCAATGTTAGAAAACAACTTCGAATCTTCAAAGTTTTTCACTGACAAAGGCTTGAAACGAAACTTCGCAACTTTGAAGCCTACAAATACGAAGTTTTTTTTAACCTTTGAAGATTTTGCGCGAAACTTCAAAGTTTCGAAGCTTGGAAACTTTGAAGTTCAACATCTTCGAAGGAAACTAACAGCCCTAGTTCGAACAGCCAATATAAGAATTTTGTGTTTTTCTTGTTTAGTTATATTGAAGATGTATTCTACATTTGGGCTGGAACAGAAAGGCAACTAAAATTATTCTTAAATAATTTTCTTAATAAATCATTCTTTTATTAATAGGCTATTAAATATCCTTTTGAGTAGAGACAACTATAAAAATGAACTGAACACGATTAAGACTACTAAGCGGAAAACAATGGATATAATACTAGTCTATATATAAAAGCGAAATACGACTGACTGACTCACTCACTCATCACAAAATCTCCGAAATTATGACTTAAAATTTGGTAGGTTTCTTATAGGCATCCAATAAGAAAAGATTTTAAAAAATTTAACCCCTAAATTATAAATAATATTATAACGGCAGTTCAGGTCGCAGCAGGTGGTGGGGATACGATGAGAAGCGTTGAGTTTGAGTGAGTTATCCAAACGCGGGCAGATGCATGAGGGTAAACGTTCGTAGACGGTTGTGTCTCCATAAGAAATAGTTTGATACTTTTGCAGGTGATTCATCAGCTTCTTACGTGGTAAACATCTCTCAAGTTATGCTTTTAGTAAATCCTATAACGTTACATATTAATTTGAACGAGTATAAAATGGATGAGGAAATTGTTGTCATTAACGGATTACTGATCCCTTGCCGAATAATAAAAATGTGTGGTGACGGCGCATGCTTATTTTCCTCCCTTCCCTGTCCTATTTGGTGCGCGGCGATGTCTCAATGGCTCCTCAAATTCAACATTGTGAGTTACGTCTCCAATAAATACGGGAAGTTCAACGTTTCGAAGGTGATTTTTAAAGCAATTAACACTTTGAGTGCGATGTCAGTCCTCGGAGACTGATATTTTTGATGGGTTGATACAAAAGTTCGTCCCATTTTTTGATAAAAAGGAGGAATTCTATTTACTAAAAATTACATTTAATCAATATAGTATGTGCTGTTCCATCTCTTAGGTAGCTGCATATTTCCGCGCCCATAAAAGTTCAGTGTCTTTCTTTATCCTTTGTATGGGGTGAGAGGACTCATAGGTTGTAACAACCTCTGTGCAATTAGTAAGCTGTGTATCGGAATTAGATAGGTTGGAATATAGGGCGTCCCTTAATGCCTCCCATTAAACTAATTTTCTCTGACTAGAATATATGTATCGGTTTTCGGATAGAGAAATCTCCAAAACTCGCCAGTTCCGAATACTCTGAGTTACGAGAGTTGCTGCGTACGGCTAAGGCTCCTAATTACAGAGGTGCACTCTATGTCCTTTTTTATTACATGTAGAGTAGTAGTTATTAAAAAATCACAGAGAGACTTCCCATTTGCGTTGCAATCGATGTCATATGCGTTGGTATCGCGTGCTTAATAGATCCAGGTTCCTAGTGGTCGCGTAATAAATGGCAGTATCCATATGCTGAGCAAAAGCTGGTTGATGAAAATTATGGGAAAGATGAAAGCTGCCAAGAATAGACCTCATGGACCTTCATTCCTCCGATCTTTCCCACAGGAGCGCCATTTGTGGTTTTCTCCCCCACCCAGGAATATATTCATTTGACGTCCAGGGCTGCCGGATGAGTGCAATGTCCACCACGTTTTCCCAATATTGTGTAGCAACACGTGTTTTGTATTAATTATTCTCAAGTGTTTGTTGGAATGAGAAAAACGATATAGGTCATCGCATGTATACCAAGCTAGTTATAGAAAAGAATATCTTATTTTATTGACAAGGTATTCAACTTGTGTAGTATAGTTCACCGATTGTCAGGTAAGGAAAGAAAGAAAAGGGATGTTCAGAAGAAGAAAGAAAGCTACTAGTTCTTTCTTCCTGCAATGTTCAATTCAAAAAATTCAGTGGTATTTCCTAACAGGAGTGCAAGGTTACGTCTGATTCTGATAAAAGGAATAAATTTTTTGCAGGATAGGATTTAAGTTATGCTCAGAAAATTTTAGAAAAATAACATCAAAAGCATTCGTCCCATGTTCTTGTTGGTTTTATTTTAGTTCTTGGCAATTTGTTCTTTATTTGCGGAATTTAGGGGCCTTTACTTTGACGCGAAAACATTCTGTGCAGGCCATAAATCGTATCTCATATTGATAGTGGTGATTGCTTGGCTTTTGTGCACTTATTTATCGCAACTATGTAATGGTGTTGTTCGTTTGCGTTGATTCAATTCAAAGGAGATTTCATATAGAGTTTAATTTTGACATTTTTAATTAATGAAAGTCATGGTAGTGCGATTAATAGCTTTCCACTTTCATAGTTAACTACTTTCATAAATATTTTCTATTATACTGTTTAATCTATAATCTCTGTTGCATAGGTTCAGTAGAAAAGAATACAACTAATATAAAATCTAAATTAATATATATGTACTTGTTGATATATGTTAGCAGTAGCAAATATATGTAACAGCAAATAATATTTACGTTAATGAAATTTGTTTACATTTTGATTCTTTATTTATTTATTTCTTCTGTAAGCTCATGTATTAGATTTTGAGTCCTCCAGTCAAGTTAGTTAGCTTAGCAACTAGACAAACAAGTTTCTTATTCTTACCTGAGCCTATCCAAACTTTAACAGGTCATCCTCAACAAAACGAGCAAGAAAAGAAATGAAAGTTTGAGCACCGTTGTAGTGCCTCCACAGAATTGAATAATTGCATAAATGTAGGCAATTTACACGTCTAATAACAAGATGTGAAGTAATAAATGAAACTTTTGAATTTGAATAAGAAGACATTTGATATTATTGATTACTATCTATTGAACAACAAATTTGTCAATATCCCCATATTATGTGTGCTATTGAATCACAGATCCATTTAAATAAAACTTTGTTATAGAATGCATGCCGTCTGAAATTTATTTATTTATTTAAAAGTAAATCGTCTTCGTTCAAGTGAATAAAGGCTTTGTTGAAGTTAATCACAGAGCTAGTTCAAATAAGAACAGAACTTTCCGAACAATGATGGGGATTACTTGAATTATGAAAGAATTCCTTGTCATCTTTAAATTATACTGTTTGCTAATGCGTTAACATGTATGAATCTGGCTCGAAGGACCATAATTTTGTTTTGGAATTTACTATGAGCTTGCTATGAGATATTTTACTAGTAGATACGATTGCTTTTACTTACAATTAATGTCATTCCATAAGAATGAGATAAAAAATAAGGATTAATATTTATGGAAATAATCGATAAGTTGTACTATACTTCGTGGTCTGAAACTGTGTGCCACCAGCAAATAACTTTCGATCTTGACGAAACTATATCTGTACCATTCCGAAGAACTTATTGTACTTTTGTGATCAAATATGGGAGCAAATTAGTAAAAGGGAAGTATCAAATAATCAAGCAGAAAACCAATCATAACTTATAAACATCGATGATTTATACCCTCAAAGATATATTCTTGGCATGAACGTATTTTGCTCCTAAGATATTTCCACAAGCAACAACGCAGTAAACGAGCTTGAGTACTCTACGCGGAGACAAAAGCGAAACAAATATCGCGACACGAAAAGTTTAAACAAGTGTTTATTGTTTTTGCGGCAGCGAATTTAGTGCGTCAATTATGACAACGTTTTATATTTTTGTTGCCGTGTGAAAATTGGGGCTTTAGTGGTAAAAATTGGGTGAAAAAGTGAAAAAGGCAATAATTGGCCAATTAATTTGCAAGTCCCTTTTCTCTGTTCTTGCAAGAAAGTACAATCTCACAAAACCGTAACAAAATTGACTTTGTATTGCTTTTATAGAGAAAACATTTACGAAGAATATCCGGATCCTCCAGAGTTTAAAGTTTCATCCCTTTAGTTACTGACATGTAACACTCCAAGGTCTCTTTTCACATTGTCAAATAGCTGAATGCCCAGTGTTCAGTGTTTCCGAACCGTACTTGTTTTCCAAGATAATCTTCTGCCTTTGTTCGTTTCGGAAATGTGAACGAGCTATTTAAACTATTTAAACCTTTAACATTTTGTATAATTGTATTATACATATCGTATTTAGGGTCTTGAAAATTTTTTACTTTTTGTGATTCGCTGGTTTCATCGACTTTTGTTGCAACCGGAACTGTTGATTATAACGAGGATTTTGAACCACATAGTTATTGCAGCACCCAATGGCATCTAGTCTATTGCCAGCAGAAAAATCTTTGGAGGGACTCTAATCTACTGACCATGAGCCACCGAAGGCTAACTTTCTTAGTTTTTGTTTACTATTTCGGTTTCGGACTCCATCATAAATGGTGATAAATTGTTAGGACTCACTTTACTATATTTAGCGTGGTGGTATGCTAATATGCAACGGCGTTATGCTTCATGTTTATGAATGTTCAGTTCATGGATATATGCTTGTTTTAATTGAATGCGTTTATTTACGGATTTTGGTACCAATTAAATGTACCAATAGGCAGTAAACTCCTTAAAAAACGAGAAAATAAATTCGTCCAAAACAACAATTCACAGTATTCGCAGAAATTAAAACTAGTAGAAATTAAAAAATTATAATTTTCAAGTTCGAGAATGTTCTTTAAAAAATTTTCCATAAGCACCAAATTACGTGGCCTTAAAAGCAATACAATTAGTATAAAACGTCTTTAAACAGCTGCGTTTGAATTTTTTACAATCTTGTACGTTCTATGCGATTATATTTTCCACATGTTATGGAGTAGAAAATTGACTGAATGAAAGAGCGAATATTCGAGAGAAAAGAAGAATGAAAAAACTGCAAATCTCCGATTTCGTTTGTTTTGATCAAAGGCTAAAAACGATTATGTTTTATGTAAAACGAAAAAGATAAAGCCAACATATTTTTTGTTAAAATCCTTGGTCTTGGTATCTTGAATGAAATCCCTACATATCATAATTGCCTGTCTGTAGGCGCATGATACGGTTCGTTGCAACCAGGCTTAGATTGTAGAAAATATAGATAGATGTAGATAAAATGTTATCAAACTATCTTACCAGGTGGCAATACTTGTACCGTTTTGTAAAATTTTACCCGATGAGCAATGTGCTTCAATAAAAGTTTTTTTAAAAAAGTTCTTTTCCTTCTTTAAGTGTGATGTTTTGTATCCTTTTCAAACGAAAGAGTGAAGCGGAAGCCCCACACTTTCGAAATATCCCACCGATCCGTTATCTTTTATATAAACATATACTGGGTGTCCCTGAAATTCGTGTTCCAACATATTTTTTAAGGTTCTGCCCATGGGAGAACCCTATGATGTACACAGCCCAGCTTAGATTTAAAGAAATGTTTTTCATAATATTTCTGGTGGTATTTCGTAGATTGCTCTTCCAAAATTTTCTTCAAATTATTGAACTGTCTCTGGTGTATTACCATTTTTTTTTGGCTTTTAAGTTACCAACAAAGAGAAAGGTCTGTAACATCAGACGATATCGCTTAGTACTTACATCATGATTTCATCCGAGGAATTTCGAAAAAATAATACCAGTGATTTCTTCTGACCATATTGCACACCAATCTGGGACCTTCAATGGATTTAAAGCAGCTCCAAGAAACGACTATTCTGTTTGTTGACATAGTTACAACGTCAGGAATGGTCTTACGGTGGAAGTTGCAGTAGCAATTGAATCTTATTTGTAAACGTTTTCAAATTCTAACACTAAGTTGTTGAGTACGATGTGGGTGGACTTTCTTCCATATTTTCGCGAACAGCATTGATGTTTTATAACATGTACACACGGTTATTTGTAGGCCAAACTTGGGTATATCCCCCACCATACTTTCTTAAGTTTCGTTCAACAAACGATAAATTTTTAGTTTTGAAATAATGTTATTACGTTATTATTTTACGAGATTTTCGCATGGTTACCAAAATGGATGACTGATTTTAGGAAAATGTTTTTACGACTCAAACACCTTGTTATATTGAATAACGCTACATAATAAATTTGTTATTTTAATAAATGTTAAAAATTATTAGTGATATACCATCCGCTGGCTACTCACGCCGTCCACCCGTTGGCTACTCCCACCGTCCATCCGCTTACTATAACTACTCACTGTCCACCACACGCTGGCTACTCCCGCCGTCCACCCGCTTGCTACTCCTATTGTCCACCCGCTGGCTACTCCCGCCGTCCACCCGCTGGCTATTCCCCCTGTCCAAAGTGACACATTTTCGGAGTTGATGTTTCAATTTTAATAAGACATCTGAATACAAAAATTTCAAATCTGAGGCTCAAACCATTCTTGAGATAACGCGTAGACGGACTGATGGACATGTTGACGTAGATTATTTCTGTGTATCATGAATATTTTATATATATGTTACAACCGTTTGCTTAAACGGCATATAATAATACTATAATACAGCTACACCTAGGAAGTAAAAAAGTGATGGGCCAAGGATCAAAAAATGCTCTCAAATAAAATTGGTGAGCTGATAAAGAAGCCAGCGTACAAACAGTGAATTTCCACAATACCCAAAAGCATATTAACGCCGAGATTTCTCAATTTATAATAATTGAACTCTTATTGCTACAGATCAGTTGCTAATCGGATGTAGGTTTAAAAAGCCATAACACTTACGGTCTGCTGTACGCCTGGTATGTGTACAATTATATGAAAAATGGGTAGAGCTTTTTTGTTTCTATAATTTTTTTCTATATGCTGTAACTTATTCTCCAGGAATGAAGAACTAGTTCCTAATAAAATTACTAGAGAAGCATTCTCATCTAGATATGATACTTTGATTGAGAGCTAGTGCAGTAGGAACTGAAATTTTTTTAATTCTCCATAAGAAGTCTATAGTTTTGAGAGCTTCAACGGTATTCAACGGATGTAGCATAACGTAAAAGTATAGGATTGTATCGCCTACGCTTGCTAGGTTTGGTGCTCAGCATACTATTCAAAACTCCGTCTAGGTATTTCATTTCCACTGAATAGAGGAAGTGTTGTACACGTTGATAGTTCAATAAGTTCGTCCAACAACGCACATAGCATGCATGACAAAATCCTTCATAGATAAGGTAGATCATTGTTATAAGTCGGTTTTCGTGACGTAATTACACTTTAGACACTTATCGGGCTTCCTAATCGTAAATATCTGAAAGTTGCAGGCGCTGCATAGTTTTTCAGCCGTAGGTTATAATTGCAAATAAGTACAATTCCAATTAGGCAAAATTGTGATTCAGTTTTTGCATTGCATTGAAGTTTTATTATTTATATTATTGTTATATTATTATTAACCCATCGAATACTACACGATAAACCACCATGGAAGGATATTGGTGTTGGACGTTTACTGTGAGACACCCTGTATATTAACTAAATATGGGTTATTCCACGGAGAATCGGCTAAGGTTCTGAACGGCGACCCTTCTCCGATTTGGTTCCAATTTGGAATATTTGTTCCCATTAATACGATAATAGTATATGTGTAATAATTTCAGCCAACTTTGCATACTTTTTGAAAAAGGGAACTTTAAGGTTTTGAAAAATATGAACATTTGATAGAAAAAGGTTCAAATTATTCATAAAAATAGGTGGTTAATATCCTGAAACAAGGGACATTTAAGGATATCAAAATCATCCTTTATCTTTAAGTATCACGGAAACTCGTCTGTTGATTTTTGTCGTTTTTTGTTTTTATATTTTATTCCTCGTATTATTAACTACAAATGGTAAACATTTTAATTTGGGATCTCCTAGGGATATTCCAATTAGCGTTTTAGTTGTGGAAGAGGGGAGGATAAGAGTGAAGTTGTATTGTATTCTAAGGGCCTATTCCAATTCAAGTCTTCGTCTTGTTAGAACAGTGAGTGACGTCAGTTGTCTTGGGCATGAAGCTTGACTAGTTTGTATAACACTTCGTCAAATCAACGATTAACTTGACTTCATGGAAATTATCCATAGCCCAACATACATATGTTCATTTCATTTTTTATTTGCAATAAGCTGCTAGCTTTTACAATTAAAATTAAATGGCTTTAAGCCAAAATAATATATAATTTACATTGATTTTTTTTCTCGAATAGACAGACTAATCTTGGGCGAAATGTGAAAAATCAAGTAAAATTGTAATTGTTATAACGAGACGAAGATGAAGACGAAGACTTGGTTTGGAATAGGCCCTAAGTTGTTTGTACATTTATATTTACTTTTTTTTAGAAAATGAATTCTTGACCATGCAAAGTCAAATTGTGGAAATTTTTACCATTTATCATCATTATTCGAGTATGCCATCTGTCTAGGGTTAGAGGAGTTATCAAGGATACCTTCCTGAGTAATTTTGTATGTATATATATGAGGTGCGGAAATATGTCCTTGACCTAGTAAAGTACAGGCAAAAAATCCCAATAATATATGTTGTATGAAATAGCGTTATAATCTTGTGATTCGTTAATTTAAGCGATAACGTTTACATTTCGAGCTAAAATTAACTCGTATATGCACGAATTACACTGAGTAATCGTATAAAAACTGCGACAGAAAAATTTCGACGTCTAAAGGTTATTAAATTCTGATTGTTTCATATCAGTATTAAAATTTAATTTATCGAGAAAATTCGTCGTCTACATCATAAAATTGTATGAATTCCTACGTATCGTGAACACACACATTTAGTTGAAGTATTCTTCGGTGGAATAGCATATCGTTATGTTATCGTCATAGATTATTTTGTACATATATACATACTTATATAGAGGGTGATTCAGATCAAGATACCGCGGGATATACCACGTCATTCCTGATGGTGAGCTGATTAAAAAAAATCGTTCCACATACTCCCGCTTAAAACCCTCCCCTAACGAGTTACAGCCCCTCAAAGATTTTTCGACTTTGAATGTTCCCTGATGAAAATAATTGCTCATACTTTTTGAATCACCCTATGTATTCTGATTATTTCTAGTTTAGTTGAAAGCTATCATAGTTCTAGTTTAGTTGAAAGCTATCGTATCTTCCTTTTGGTACTTCGCTTGTCGTTATCAACGAATTATTCTTGGAAATATAATCAAAAAGAATCGAAAATTTTCGGCTTTTTCCCTAAAATTTTGAAAAATAGATCCATCTATTCTGTCTTCAGCATACGGGAATGGAAGCATTTGGTAGGGAAGGACTTCAAGAGAGATGCTATATCCTTTCTAAGTTAAAAATATGATTAAGGTTCTTGTAGAGAAGATCATTTTTCATTGTCAGAGACAATAAGGTAAGGTTCTTATTCACAATCCTGAAGAAGCTGAGTCAAAGAAGGACATGTACTTTTTGCAGAAAATTAAACAGAAGTGAAATAACCAGAGTAATGCCAGGAAAAAGACCATATATCAATGAGGGTAAGCCAACCTTTTTTTAAGGATCTCTTTCAAAAATATTTATCTAATGATTCCTGTATTATTTTCTTAGATTGAGAAAAAAAAGGAAAATGTTCGAAAAATGTTAATTTTGAGCATCTCAAAAGAGATGTACTAGAAATCCACAGAGACAACCCTTGAAGGCGTTGTTCCATTTAGTTCATTTTCTCAAACGATATTTTAATTTTATTAAAAACTCTGTGTGTCGGATTTAAACTATAGATTTTTTATTTAATATAACTGAAGGTTTCATATGGCAACCCTCTAAAAGAGTTGTCGAATTTGTTCCATATTCGAACTTGATCTTTCATTTTTTTTAATAAAGTATCTGTGTGCTAAATTTTAAGTCTAGCCCAAAGCGTCCTTGAGTTACTGAGTATCCATCGTCAATACAAATTGTATATACTTTAATACAATCAAAATATATTTATTCTTTCCCTTTTTAGTATATAAACAAGATAATAATAAACGTAAAATATAAAATAATATAATAAAATATAAATAAACTGGTGCGACTTGTCTGTGCATACTGCCAACTTCCTATTTGGCAATTTCGCCTTGCTTCTGAAAGTTTAATTGTTATAAAAAAACTGCCAATTCAAATTTTTTGCAAACTTATCAGGTGTTTATTATGCAATTATACGTCGAATAAAATTGGTTCGGAGTCGGTATCATTTTTTGTTCTCCAGATATTTGAGACGACAAAAAAAATTAAATAATGTACGTACATACACACACAAACATCTCTCTACAAACGATGGATTCGGACTAGAGGGATCTTGAAACGAAAAATCGGCCCCATTACAATAACTTCCTAATGAGAAGTTAATAAAATAATTAAAAGTTATCTTATAAATAAATAGAGGACCGATTTGGTTGTGTTGACTTGATGTAAATATTGAAAATCAATTTTGTGAAAAGTAACTGAACAGTTAAAAAAATAAACTGGGATTGGTCGCAGTTGAAATTCTCTGTAACCATAATTAAATTCCGTGAAAAGTTGTAACAAATTGCTGTTGTGGAGAGGCACCTTTTGTTTCTTTTTTTCAATAGAAGAAAAAAATTAAAGTTCATTATGATGTCGATACTTCCTCTTTAAAAAAGAAAGCTCCTTGTTGCAACAGGTGCAGCCAAAACCCCACTAAACTCTTCCCGTCCCCAAGATGGTACGCGTACCAAACTTTGGAAAACACTGATCTATAGTGTATAAACACAAAGAAATGTAACATGTAGTGGAAAAATACAATTAGTAACCTATCCATACTATGTAAAAATTTATACTTGTATATCAAAAGCTTCACATTTTAAATATTTTACCTTTAAAATTCTCCCTCAAGTGGCAAATTGCCAAGTATCGTAATTTCTTACGTAGCCCCAAAACAATCAAAATATTATGATACAATACATTATCTTTACACAGTTGGGTATATTTTTCTCAGCTTTTACACAGCTTTCGTACTGTATGACTCATTTGTTTTTCACTTATTTTCGAATCTATTGTACACATATTTTTCATTTGTTTTGCTGATTAATATAGTGTGGAATATAAACTTAATAATTAAGAACTCTATTGGTATCACATGACTAACAGGTTTGGTAGTGTTATGTAGGGTACTTCTGTAATGATTATAATGCTTCTAAAGACAATGAATCTCTAATTTTGTTTATTCTGAATTAGTGTTGCGTTGCGTATTAAAAAACGATACTTTTCTTTGTGCCAAGTGAAGAAATTTTAAGTTTCAATAATTTCAGATTTAAAAATTTTTCAGTAGTCTTTTGGCAGTTAGCGAATATGAAAGTGTCACAATTAATAAAATTTCAGTTACGTGAAAAAATTTTGTATTTTAAATCAAAGGAAGTTTCAGATGCATCCAACATATAAAGTCCGACATCAATATGGAGAATACCATAACCATTTTAAAGAACTGGAGAAGTATTGTTTTGAATGCACTCGTATGCCATTGAATAAAGTATTGTATGTATGTAAAATTGAAAAAAGGCTCAAAAAGAAAGTATGGTGTACGAGGATCATTTCAGCGGAAGAGAGATTAGTAGTAACATTAAGGCAAGTGCATATAAGAAAGGAATTTATAGGAACATTTTTAGCTTATTTTATCCAATATAAAGAAGTATAACAAATATGTATGTATATTACAAGTAAATATTTGTCTTTGGGTATTACTTTATACTTCACCTTTTAGGATATTTAGAATTTTCTATTCTCTCTGATGTAGCATTATTTCTAGATATAAACCTGACTCCAGACAATAAAAGAAACCTTTAAAAGTAATGAAAGACAGGAAAAATTGCATTGTCATATAATACAGAAAATCCTCTTACGAGGCAATAATTGCTATCACCGGTATGTCTGAATGATACATGATATGTTTTGGGCTCAAACTGGCGCGAGTTAAAATTAGAATTGAAATTGGTTTCTTGTTACATTTGTCATGTAGTAAGGTATGTAGCAAGTTTAATCTCTGGATATGCATATGGTGGCATTTTAAAAGTAAATTAAGTATTCTTTACAACAAATTCGATTTTAAATGCCTGGCTAAGGAAGGAGTGAATTCGTTCAATAAGAATAAGGACTATACTAAATGTTTAAATTACATTAGAGAACAGATACTAGAAATGGTTCTCATGAATTTTCGTTGTTAGGTTCAGCTATGTCGGCATTGTATAAAAGAAACCAAAGAACACCAATACTTATATGCTTCTTTTTTGTTTGATTTTGTTTTAATAAGTAAGATTTTAAATATTATGTTATGACCCTAGATGTAGGGAAGAAAAAATACAAAACGACAATGTAGTGAGTTTGTCCACTTGTGAAGCTAATTTCTCAAATTTAACGAAATAAATTTCAAAGATTGTATGAACAGATTGACGCACAGGTATCAACCGAGTTTTTATTCTCTGTGGTAATTTTTGGCATTATAAAGTATTTAGTATTTAGATTTGGATTTAGGATACCTATCATATGAGATATGAGGATCCTTTAATTGATCTAATCTTAGTAATACTTAGTTAAGTGCCTGGCTTTTCGGGGAGCCCAACCTTAACGAATTTCTTTGAAATGTCTGAACGCTTAATCCCGAAATGGGAAAATATTTCTTGGCACCTCACTGAGAAGTGTGCCTTCTGGACTCTAAAGGGGAACTTCATTATTATTAAAAAGGAACGGGACGGTGGAATATCTGGAAATCTTTTGGAATAATTAATATGTCTCATGCTGAAAACATGTCTGGCGTCTCCATACGAACATCTACTTCATGCTCAGAACACGCGCGGCATGTCCACACCTAAATATTGTCGTATACTAAAAAATTAATATTATATCATTGGTATCGTTAGCCTTTTACCTCAGCGCACGATATTCGTTCATTACTGCGAAAGATCGTAAATAAAAATAGAATGTGTTAAAGGCCGTACAACTTTTGTTTCAAAACGCATAATTATTAAGTATTAATTCAAGAAATTATTTAACTTTGAAGCGACTCTTGTAGATCACTTCGGCCCATAATTGAACGCCATACTCAAACGTAAAATTTTACCTTTAAATTTGTCTCTGGATTAAGCTCAAGATCACTGCAAAGTGCACCTTTATGTGCGTTCCAACTTTCACCATCCCTTTACTATATATATTAATATATATACATAATTTTTTATTTAATAAATAAGGAGTTACAAGTTTCATATAGCAGTACACTGAGGGAGTTACCCAATTTGGTTCATTTTCTGTCAGGATATTTTAATTTTACTTAAATATCTGTGTGTCGAATTTTATTCATCTACTTTAAAGCGTTTTTGTTTAAGAAGAAAAAAAGCGGTTTTTATTTGATATAGCTGGAGGTTTTATATGCCAACCCCATAAAGGAGTTATCCAAATTTGTGCATTTTTGAACTTGATTTTTAAGGTCTTTGTATAACAAATACCTTAATTAGTTTGGTCTACTGTTTGTAACACCTTGAAGGAGTCATCGTAGGCCCATAAAAGTTACTAGATTCTTACTCGGGATCAAAAGTTATGTCGATTTATGCATGTCCGTCTGTCAACACGATTACGGGAGAACGGAGTAATGTAGAGGGCTGAAATTTGGTATGTGAGTTTGTTATTTTATTTGTGAGGTAGAGTTCCTAGATGAGCATAATCGGACCACCATGTCTCTTAATTGAGATAGACAAATCCCGTAATTGGGTGTGACCCCAGTAGATGCGAAATAAAATCAGTGCTTTTAAGGTATTGTCTAAGTTCAGGGGACAAGTCTATGATGCACACAACCCAACTAAGGCGGAGGGGAATTTTAGGGAAGCGAAAACTGGGAACACAATGCTTTCAGTTTAAAGGAAGTAGTGTGTAGTAGTGGAAGCAGCCAAAAGTTAGAGAGCACAAGGTTTCACAAATCGAAACCGATTGCGAACAGCGCAGCCTACCACCAGCAAAAAATTTGGCTCCTCGGTCATTTTTATTTCGAAATTCAAAATATTTCAGCAAACTTTAAGATTGTTGCTTTTGGCAAAACTATCGCTGCGCCACTATGCGCAGTCTGCTCCACTGAACAGCGTTTGTGTTTGGTTACTCAATTCGCTGTTCGGCTGCATTGCTGAGTACGTGTAATTTGTTTCAGGCTTTGAAATTAAGACTGAACATTAAAATCGTTTCACATTTGTGTAACATTTGCAACGAAAAACAAGTTTTTGTGAGCATATTCTAATCGCTACTCTTTTCATTCGCCAAAGCTTCTGCGACCACACTTGTAGCCAAAGAAGAAATAATAATAAGAAAAGACTCCATAATAGTTGTCTCCAAAATAACAAGGGTGAATATAGTAAGCTTCTTACGGCTGTTAGTACAGCCCAACTTACAGTAGTAAGCAGTAAGTAAAAGAGGAAAGATTAATTTCAAAGGCATTCTTCAAAAAGACTGAAGAGCGCAAACATATATGTGCATCAGCTGGCTGCTGTTGATTTCCGAACACATTGAATTTGCCCAACACACGCGTACAAATATGCAACCTATACACAAAAATTAAGAAGCAGATATTATGTACAGATATAACTGGTACAAAAAAAACATAATACAACAGGCATCAGCCGCTCCGTCCTGCAAGCAACAACTGATAATTTGTGGCCAAAACAATGAGAAAATATACACTATATCTATATTTATACATTAAATTTTTTTGGAATAGAGTATAAATAAAAGTCATGAAAAGAGATGCAGTTTCTTAAAGTTTTTGTGTGGATTTATTAGTGGCTAGAAGTAAGTTAGAAGCGGTTTTATATTTGAAG
>QYTT01080567.1:40534-58793 GCA_006980735.1 Dasypogon diadema | reverse complement strand
CTGGGCTGTATTATTTCAATGAAAACAAGAACTTCAAGGAAAAAATGTAAGAGTATATCGACGTCTACTATTAGAACCGTCCAGGTATTAATAATAATCTGAGGCATCTGTAAAATTGCACGTACAAATTATATGAAAAGACGTCGACTCAAAATGGAAAGTGGGGAAGGGTAAAAGATAAAACTAATTTCTTATTAAATTGGATAATTATTTATTTACAGAATTTTGTTCTATAATAAACAAATTGATATCAGTTATACTCTCTACGGATTACTGCTCGCCTGTATTTAGCTCTAGAACATAAAATTAAAGACAGGATATTATACGTTTCCTGAGTATTTATTTTGTTTATCTTCTACCGTTACCGTATCTTACGCCTACCAATCCTTTTAACATCACTTCCGTTTCTATGTTGTCCTTCATAGTTTAATCGAACCTATTTCAAATCCCATTCTTATTCTTTCTCTGCCACTGTTATCATTATTTTTTCTTCCTTAACTGGTTTTTTAATTTTATATTTCTATTTTTTGATAACCAAAAATTTAAATAGCTGTTTGTCTTCTTCGGAAACTAATACAAGAGGAAAAAAACCGCACCAAAGTAGATGGGAATTGAATTTGTTCCTTATGAACCATGAGCCAGCGTTCCTCAGAAATGTTTTACATGTTTTTGTTCATCGCAGACATAATTTTCCAAATGCTTAGATAATGAGCCATGAAAGGGACTGGGATCGGGAAAGGAAAGAAAAGGCGGGTTAGGGAGGGGGGTCAGAAAAGGAATAAAAAAAATATCCGAAAAAAGGGCAAAAGGAGGGCTTGGTTCATGCTCCCTACCTGCGGACATTGGGGGGAGTCGGGTGGTGTTGACTCCGCCTTCTTCATTTTCATAGACCAAAGGTAAAACTAATTAAAAACGAACGACGAATTTAGAACTTAAGAATATAGTTTCATGGGACCACCCTCCTACATGCCTGGTATCATTCCAGCTTTGCCGTTCCAACACGATACTCAACCTTCCTGCGGGGCTTGCAGCGATTCGAAATGGAGAAAAGACCTGTGGACAAGTGCTGCAGATACCGCATCCAACATCCTACAGGGCAGTGAAAAGCCAATCTGCCCTTCTATTAAAAGTTACCCTCCTTTGTTGCCACGTATGTTTTCAAGATACAAATACCTACTTAGCAAGGAAGAGAGACTTAAGGGCCCTTGTATTCATTTATTGATTCGTTTCTGATTATATTATTTTTTCATTTTTTATCATTTTTATTATTACTTTGTAGATTTTTTCATTCTCATTCTCACCAAAAAGTTATAAATTTCCATCATTCGGATTTGATATTTCCTGCAGAATTCCCGATTACTTTTACTACCGAAGAACTCTTTCAACCTCTGCAAAAACATAACTTTTTCTTCAAGCTGATGAACAGAAATTGAATATTTTATATCCAATTACTTATCAAGAAATTTTATTCTCCCAAGACGACATGTCTTCGAATATTTTCTTTAAGCAGAACGAACTCTTTAATTTGCGACCAGAGAGTAATAACAATTTTTCTTTGAATCTTATAATACCTACATAAATACATAGCTAGTTCTTCTATAGTGATTCAGTACAGAACTCGATGGTGTTCCTTTTATAAGAGCAAATAGGATAGAATTGCTCTCAGGCTAAGGAATCATACTCCAACTTTAGGCAATTTGTGTTATCTTCTAATCAAGTGCACTAAAAAGACATCGGATATAACGAATTCTTATTGCGATTTATGATATAGCATCATTACTACAAAGTGGGACATTGAACGCATACAGGTATTACTATGTTGCTTGTTTTCGATGGAATATTTTATGATGGGAACCTGATTTGTGCCCGTTTACCTAAACAAAATCATGCAATATCAATTGACACTTTTGTGAGGACAAAAATGAAATTCACAAGGGTTACCTGGTGAATTTTGATGAGATTCTGTACGTATATTGACGAGGGTATCTGGATAATAATATACCCATATAAAGGGATGCATGTATATTCGAGTATGTTTGAATTTTTGTGAACATATTCAAGTAAAATCTCTATCATCAGATTTGTAAATTTGAGCGTAGAGTACACCTTTCGGCACGATGTGAATAACGTGCATACGGATATTGCACCAATGTGCGTAATATACATGAAATATTCTTACATAAACTGTGTTTTTTGCACAAAATCCATCAGGATCTAAAGATCCGGATCTCACTTAGACACGTAATTGCAACAACAGCACAAGATCCCAATCTTTATAAAGAGCCAGAAATTATTACTTACTATTATATATATATATAGGTGCATTTTTCTAGTCTTAAATGTTGGTACTACTTGTTGTCAAATTCAAAGAGTGGTCTTAAAAGTGAGCAAACATATATAACAATAAGATTGTAAGAAATAAAAAAACCAATTAAAATTTACTTCAAACTTGAACGTGTGAGTTCCTTTAGGGTCTTGTCCAAAATAAATTGACTATTTTCTTGTAGTTCATTACTTTTTGAAAATACTAAAACATTACAATGACCTATCTCACAAATTCTCAAATACATACGAATTTTTTGTTTTTATCTCACATGTGTATCTTTGTCAAATAATTTAGCGACTTCTTTATCAAAATTTTCTCAATTTCTGTACACAACTGTTTCAGTCGATATAATATTTTCAAAATTAATTCAGGTCGCTGACTGAAAAGTGTTGAAATGAATAAATAAAGTGATATCCGTGCGCCTAACATGCAACCATTATTCTCTTGTTTATCTAAATTTATGCCAATATAAAAAGCCTTAAGGGATTATTCTTCTGGTGGGAGTACATAGCTACAAGGTAAATTGTGTTCACATTGTGCTAAATGTGCAACTCCATTATCGTATTACACCATGGCACCTCATCAAATTTATGTCAAAAATTCCCACCAGGTTCCACGATAAATTGAACTTTAGCTCCCGCAGAACGTTTTCACTGGGAAGGTATAGGTATTTTTGTGGTATCTGAATTAAAAGAATAAAATTTCTTGCTTGGATGCTCTTGATGAATAAAACATTTTTATATCTGTAGCCTTGGTGTTTTCCTTTTATTTACTGAGAGCCCACATGTAGATGAAAAATACAGAGGAATATTTGAAATCCCTGCTACCGAAATCCT
Organism: Dasypogon diadema; assembly: GCA_006980735.1. Classification (NCBI taxonomy): domain Eukaryota; kingdom Metazoa; phylum Arthropoda; class Insecta; order Diptera; family Asilidae; genus Dasypogon; species Dasypogon diadema. The sequence continues at coordinate 55,631 of QYTT01080567.1, read as the reverse complement.
TCAGTTCAACAACATTTTGAATAAAGCAATCCTTTAAATTATCCCTCTCTGGACTGGGAATCATCATGCCATTACATCCTTCAAAATGAATGGGCAAAATTAAATTAAAAACATTATTCGGTTCACGCAAACTGACGCTTTGGGTATTTGAGAAATAGGGGAACAAATTGGTATCCAATTTTCTCGTCTTCCGAGGTAAAATTACCTTCATTTCCCGGTTAAAATAGTTATTAACTTCAATCAAGCGAAGTGGGCTAAAAATAGACGCCTGGTCCTATGAGAACTTAAGTATCTTATGTTATCATAGTACTGCAGACGCCATTTCACTGCTGTGTAGAAGTAAGTAGCATCACTAAAAAGATATGAAATGGCAAAAAGTTTTAAAACTCTCATTAACTTTGCTATTTTTCCGGGAGATAATATTCGCGAACGACGCGATGGTGTCTTGTGAAGTATAACTTTACTGTGTGAATGTAATAAAGAATAATTTTGTTATGATTTTTATCTTATAAGTAGCAAAAATGACAAGCTACGAATAAATAAAACAGCAAAACTGTGGTAAAAGTTTTGAATATTATGAATATAGCATTTAACGAAGAAAAGAATTAAAAATTAAAAATGTATTCTGCATTGTTCTGTACGAAGATAATCTTTTAAAAGATTCTAGAACACGTGTAACCCTCGTATAACACGGCATTTCTATAGCACGAATTCACTCTAACACGGTTCAAGAATAGGAGAATATACCCGTATAGCAGATTTTATAGTACGATTTCTTTCTAACACTGTTCGAAAATTGGATAAATCCCTCGTACAACATGAAATGTCATAATAACTTTTAAAAGCGATCGATATCTAATTTGAAATTAGGGAAATCCCCGTACAAAACAACTGTTAAAAAGATATTAATATATATTAAGATAGATATTAATATATATTACTTTTTAAGAAAATTGCTTTAATAAATAAATTTATCTTAATTGTGAAAATAGAACAGCATACTTTTTAGTTTTTGGAATCTAAGGGGGGTTAGGGTCGTACTAGTTCTCTGTTTCGTATAACACGGATTAGCACAACACGGCAATTTTCTGGAACCTGTACATGATCACCAATATATTACAAAAAACTTTGATGGAAAAATGTACGAATTGCGATCGTGTATGATGCCTATGTGCAAGAATCTTGTATGACGGGGTCTCTTTAAACTTAGCTATGAACAAGTTATGATAAATTGGGCATGAATGTCAGCATGGCTTTAGTCCAACATGAGCGACTCCTGTCCATTAACAGCAGCAATGGACCGTGTCATTAACATTTCTATATTCAATTAACTCTTGATGAATGGCTTTCATAACTGTCCCATCAAAAATGATAGCATTATGAACAGTGGGTCTACTAATAACCTGCATTTCAAGGTCTGTCTTGTACCTGCCCCCTATCAATCTTATCACTAATCTAAATTCTGAGGGCTTTTAAAATAGTTCAAGGATTGGAAAATAAATTTCCTGAACCTTTCTGACTCTTCTGTTAACCATTTTATTATATTACTCTTCTTAAAATTCAAAAAAAAAACTTTTATTTTAAAAGCTAAATGAGATAAATATATGTGATAATGGACTTTGAGTTTGAAATCTTTATACTACTACTACATTAAAAATCTGCTTGCATAAGAAGCTATCCTATACTATCCACTCACTCAATGCCAGATAAAATCTTTGAATTCTGGTGTTACTTTTGCTCTTCCTTTTAGGATATATAAACTGCCGAGCAAGGTGTTATGCTAATATGATCGCAATCGATATCTAAAGAAATGGGGGATGGGAATTGTTCGGAAAACCTTAAAAGCTTAAATTTCCGTTTTGTTTTGGAGGTGTCGTGCAAGTGGAGTGCTGTAGGGAGGAAAGTGAAACATCGATTTAGGTCATCTTTCCTTAAAGCATACAATTCTACTAAACCTGCATTCGACTATTCATTATTCCATTCCAAATCTTTAGGTTTCGTGCGAAAGCATGTTTAATATATCATTATAGCATGGATTTAGCAAGCAAGAAGAACAAATGTGAATGCAATGCGGCTCGAAAAAAATAGGTCAAAAGTTAATCACGGAAATTGCACAGAGTACACTTTATATCTAAATTGCAAAAAAATCTCCAGCTACGTGCTGGGATGTATGTTCGGAATAGAAACATGTACCAAAATCCTTATATACATATTTTCTGTCCTCACGATTAAACCCTGGAAAATTGCTTTCTTGTGTTTCGCCATCAAAAATTCAGGACAACTACACTCGGTCACGTAAATTGTGAAAATTTAAAGTCGTAAATTTTGCTAGTATCCAGTTCAGCCTTGAGAGCGCGCATTGATAAAAATTCTGATAGGCGAAAACAAAAAGAAACTTTACAGGATATCCGCCAACACTCAAGTGCTAGTGGAAGTTGTTCAAGAAATATATGACCCTTTATCAGATTTGCTCCCCCTTCAAAGAATGGCAAATGGAGACAAATTGGAAAAAATGTTTTGCTTTGTCGAACGGATATGGACACAAATTAAAAGTCCTTCTGGAATTGTTTGCATTCTGTAGTGAACAGAAGCGTAAATGTATGCATGCTGTTGTAGACATTAAAACAGAAAACTATTGCAAGGAACTTGCATAATTAGCACTGCTTTTGGACTCTCTGAATTCTTTTCATTTTTTTCAATTTTTATCATTTTGACACACTTGTCTGAAGTAAGAGTGTATCTGACGAGGAGAGTTGTCTAGGTCCTGATTAATATCATAAAGTTAATTACTAAGTCCATCCCTTTCCCAATAATCTCGTTCCTACCATTAGGATTCACATAAAATATAGGCACATGGACTTGTTTGCGTGTTCAGATATAATAAAATCTGGTGCCAAATAGATCATATGTCAATTAGTAATAAAAACAACCCTTTTTGGAATTCCTAATAACTGTTTTTGTCAGTTCTTTCATCTATACCATCCTCTCTGCCATGTTAAAGCTTTGGACATCAATATAGTTAGGTATTGTCTTGGGTTGACATACCTTGACTGCTGGGAAGTAGCCAACGAGGACTTTTGAATGGAGAATTTTGTTATCCTCTACCCTCCTAATACCGACTTCAGCCACTCCATGGTGTCCTAGTCCTCGCAGGTGAATATTATCAATCTCGATCTGAGACTAGAACCTAGGAATTTTGGCTTAACACCATATCCCTTCTTCTCTAGTAACTTCCTGATTACCGCTTGCTTTACAGCCTCTACCCGTTTGGAAATTAAGAGCTTTCGGGAAATTGGATGCTAAGATACCCATCTTAATACCTTTTAGGGAATTTTTATATGATGGTGCGGGGAGGTGAATCACCCTTGATGTGATAAGTACCTGGAGGTAATTATAATAATATTATGTAAAGTGATATATGATAGTGATTCATAACCTCAATAGGTCGAAGGCCCTGTATATTAAAAAAGACAAACCTGAGTAAAATTTCTTTCATATTGCCAGGAAGTTTTTATGCCAACTGTTTTGGAAAAGGATCATTTGGGACTCCCATTAATTTTTTCCAAACTTATGCGCTATAATTCTTTCAAACGTATTCGTAAATATTCAAGATTTCCTTAAAAATCTTGTCTGCATTAAATCGATATTTATCTCATTTTTCACTCAGATTAAGTTCACTTAAAATGAGATCAAAGTTCTTCAGTCTTTCTGGAGACTTCGACCTCATTTTTGAATGTCGTCATGGTATAATGACAGCAATATGGGATGTTTACCAAAAAAAAAAAAAAAAACAGGACAAACCTATGTTCAACGTCAATCAGAATGTAAGGGGACCATTAATCTCGGTAGTCTCTAAACAGCACCTCATTTATAATCATAAAAGAGCTGATGATAGCGAGACACTAATAAACACAAAATATCTAACCGCCTTTGTGCCTTTCAATTGCTTCAAATAAAATTTTTATGACTTTCTGGTGAATCAGTGGGTGTGTGGTATTCGAAAACTAATAACGCTGTGGGAATTACATGGAAAATAAATATTGTGCAATTTCTATTTTCCTGATTGTCGATTTGAATGGAAATGGCATCCTGGATTACTCTTCTGTTCACTTTGGTACGAGATCCTGTGAATAAAATGATTCTTGTTTGGTGATTGCAATATTGCAATCACTTCGGATGGACATTGGATATCAGAAGGGTGACTATAAAACTTTCTCAAGAATTAAGTTTGCTCGCAAACGTGCCGTTGTCGTACATATTTTATGTGGCATGTCAGTTAGATAAATGAAGACAAATGTTCGATATCCAGAGGAATGAGTAATGAAGTTAATATTGGTCACAAAGTACATCTCTTTCTTTAAAGTCTATGTATTCATTTTTTATTTGTCAATAAATTTCTTTAAAATCGCAAGACAAGAGACAATTTCCTGCTGGGATATAACCGCCCCCGTAGGGAAAGCAAAAGCTCCCACATTAATGGGGAATGCATGATTTTGTAATTACTATACATTACTAGCGGCATTATTTTTTTGATTACCATTAACATAAAAGTGTCATAGGTATTGAGAGCCTTTCACAGTCGTTACTGATAATAGGAAGAAAGAATTAAAGAATTGTAATAGAGACATTACTTTCTGCATTACCAGAGAGTGCGGCAAGTACTTACAGAGTACCTACAAAATTAATGCTGAAGATATGATTTAATAAATAGAGGCTTTTAATATCGAACGATTCATACGAAAAACATCAAAAGAACGTCAAGTACGCAATAGCAAAAACTTTTTTTTCGCTGCCAAAACAAGTCAGTGATTTCCTTTTCTGTATCTCCTTGCACAACATGAAGTTCGCATTTTTCATTCCTATCTACTATCTATTATGCAAAAAAATTAACAAAGGTGGACCTATCTTAAGAAGTTCACTTTTTCGTGTACTTTTATATTTTATCGTTAGTATAAATGCTTCAAAATGAATTTTTCAAAGGCACTTAATATTCCCGGTCCTTTCTCCTCTTTGAAAATTCAACATTAACTTAAAATTATGCTCATTAGCGGGTAAAGCTCTCATCTCATATTCCAGCATACCAAGGCACTTGAGGGCATCACGATTCACGAACTTGTTTTTAATGACTAAACACTCAAGAGACTCCTGTCTGGAGATTAACTTGTTTGCACACCATTAATCACAACATGGGCCCCCCATGGCGCTTTAGTCAGCGCCGGGGCAATTAATTCTTCTGAACAACATCGATAGGATGTAATTGAATTATGTCTGTAACTTTTCCATTTACCTACTCATTTTGACCTCAAGAAAAAGAGATTTTCTCTTGTCGTCCAGATAAATAGTTTACTCGAGTTAACTCGTTCTTTTTTTCGGAACACAGAAAACACAGATCTTGATAGACTATCTTTATCTGGCATGTGGCCAGATATTTGCTTATATTTTGGAGAAAAACAAAAAAGAATGGCAGGATAAAAAATAAGAAAAACTTGGAACAATTGTCAGTGTGTTTGCGAAAAGCACACGTGTCCAATAAATAAATAAAGGATCAAAGGAAGCTCTTTCTTAAACGACAATACAAAAGGACATTGTAACGACGGTTGTCTAAGTGAATCCAGGACGTAATATAGAATAAAATGGAATAGAAATTAAAATAAAAAAGCTTGTGATTTTTAAAGTAATACATTGCGTTTCTGTCAGCTAAACTAGTGGCATGAGAAAGAAGAAAAAAATGTATAAAAAATGATTTTCTGTCGGGACACTATGTAAAATTCGGACAAACACTTAAATCCAAAATTGGGAACTGGTATACCTGTAAGTATTTTGCAGTTTAATTTTTAATTGAGCACTCCTTTAAGAAAACAAATGCAAAATCTTGCAATATAAATAACTCAGGTATGGTGTTTCCAGTTCAGGTACTTCGAGCTCCCTTTCCTACGGATTGTGTATTATTTCAATCTGGCGAGAAGCCTACTTTGTTATCGTAAAGTCCGTGAATAGTCGCGTTCTAGTGGCATTCTAAAGTATAAATGTGATCTACAGAGGAGCGACCCTTTCTAAACTCAGCCTTTTGCCTTTTAATCATTAGATCTACAGCCTCCTTTATTCTAGATAGTTTCATAGTTGATAGTAAGCAGATACTCCTGCAGTTATGGTGGGTGTGAATTCGTTTCTGAGAACGGGCGCGGTGATTTATTTGTAATAATGTCAGAAACGAAAAGTGAAAATCATCGAATATAAATTGCGATCCCCGTTTGATAAGAGAGGACAATCATCAGATAAATACAACCAAAAATTCCGTCAACTCTGACGGAATTACTAATCATTGTATTTACTGTTCTTCTTCTAAAACGACCTGTGCTCCTAAAATGTTTATGAGTAACCACATAATCCTTAAATTATACTCCTAATCATTAGAATACCCAAAAAAAATTTTCCACACAGCGTAAAATGAGTTCTTCCCATTCCTGGCACTTTCTTTTACCATTCCCTGAGCTTAAATAAAAATTCTTTTGATATTATTCGTGGCATCCTAGCGGAGCAACAACACACAATGACTTCTCCTTAAAGTACGTAACAGTGGAATTTTTTTAAGGAGGTGAGGTGGATAATTCAATGTTTATTGACTCCGGGCAATTTATCCATAACTAGATAGAAGTTAGATAGAATACATTCGATGTTGCTACTTGAAGGAGCCAAGAGCGCTTTTTAAACGGAAATCAGATGTCAGGAGAATTGGGATTTCATCCAAATATAGAAGATACATGTACAACAGGAGCAGTTAGCTTTAAGGATGTAAAGAAATCCGAGAACGTGCCAAGAATGCGATTTTCCTGATAGAAGTTATTGATGTAAGAATCACAAAACATGTTTGAGTCATAAAATATGCTGTAGAGAGATATCTAATATGTAAATGACCTACACTGTCCTTGATACTAGTTTCAGTACAATATCAATTCTGCCTACCCGATTGTTTAGTTGTTGCCAAAATCTTGACTATGGAGTGATTTATGCTCTCAATTTCTGGTTGCTAGGTCCCTGTACCCGTGCAACGAATGTTGGATTAGAAGCAGTGGTCTTTAGTAATCTTTATCTGCTTATATCATTTATCTATCATTTCAATAATTTACGAAAATAAGAATTACTAAAAATCTAATCTGTGCATCATTAAAACGTCTTCGCTGCCATCCATTTATTTTTAGTGGAATGTCGAAACTACAGAAATTTTCGAAGTCATAGGGTGAAATTTCCCCGGAGCAGAAATATTAATCCGCCTAAACACACCCAAAAACTTTTATTTATTAACACCAGATGGGCTTTTCTCACAACGACGACGACAATCGCTTAAGTTTTCCTTTGGACATTTGGTCATTTGCACCTAATCTTCCCACAGTTTTCCAACATTTTCTTTTCACAAGAGGAGGAACTTTCGGATAAAAATAATTCTGTTTATGGAATGATGTGGTTGGTCTGATGGTTAATACCATGATTAAAGGCCTAAAATACCTAGACCCTCAGTTTTTACGAATTCTTTTAAAGTTATCTAAATGTAAAAGTTAGAATTGGTTAATTATACAGACAAAACAACATTAGTGACCTAAGTAAACGAAATCGTTGTACATCCTTAAAGGTGAAAGTGGTGCGGATCTCTCGAATTTCATGATTTGTTTGCAAGAAACCAAGCACGAGAAAAGCACACTATCTGTCCACTCAGTCTGATTTGCTTAGTCCCTTTTTTCAGTTTACTTAACTGAATACCAGTGCAATTGGAAATTAATTGACTCTGACCTAATTACTGGGTATTATAGGATAATTAATTCAATCCTGATTCTCTACTGTTCACTTCCCATAAAACAGCCTTAAACCCATGGAATATTACCGAAAGATGAGTAAAATGGACTCCATTAAATCTACAGAAAGCCACTTCGAATCTCTACAAATCACTAATACAGCGCCTTTTAATGTGTTTTTCTACAGAGTTCAGAACTCCGGTCTCGTGCTCCATGAACTGTGTCAACTTGCCAAGGATAACAAGGAAGCAAGGGGATATTGATTTGTAAAACATTCGGGCAAATTCTACTTAGTACATTTCGGCGAGTTGCCTTAACAGACACAACGTAATGATATGATTTGTTGCCACCGAGTAAGACAGTCCCAATACCAGAAGAGGAAAGTTGAACCTAATCATGATACCCGAAACTTATGTTGTCATCTTAAAAATTTGTCACACGAATGCTATGAAAGCACTCGCCCTGCACTCAATTTCCCCATTGAGTGTCGGAGCTGTTCCAAAAATAAATTTTATTTATTATTGTTAAAGTTAAGATGTTGGAATTTCGTTGGTGGTGTTATCGTGCACATTTATGTCAATATTTCGTGCAATAATTCAATTTCATGAGTGTCACGTCTGTGCAGGCCTCCTAGTTGTTTCCATGATTTACCTAAGGAGTTTTTGAATTGATATTCCCACTTTTAGAGGTGTTAGACATGCTTTGCAGCAATTCCTTTAAGAATTTATAGTATTGATCTGTTGAAAATGTGCACCAGTCAGTCGTCTCTGCGGTGACCTATTTTCTTAGCAGACTATGCTGCATATCGTTAAAAAGATAAAATAAATTTCTATAAGACGGAAATGATGCGACAATACATCATTCCAGACAGTTTTACTACTGAAATTATTACTCCCATTTTAGAAATTAAGAATATGGGACTTCTCTAGAAGGAGACCAAGATGCGTTCAGGGAGCAATGAATCAAACCTATTCCAGAGTACACGGCTATAGGATGCAATTTCTGATGCCGTAGACTTTTTCTACCTCATTACGAAAATTAGAAAATAATAATTAAATTGTCCAAACATGTTCTTTGCCCCTGTGGGCTATGCTCTTGGGATAATATATTTCAATAAAGTGCAGTCCGGGTAGGTATATGACGTATTTGGGTATATTTAAGTAGAGCACTACTTGGCGAAAAAAAGGACATGAGCATGCATATAATTCTCCGAATGATAAAGGTCGAATTTTATTTTATTTTTCCAAGGCTCAAATGATACAGAGTTTTCATTTAATTTTCAATAAACAGCTTAGGAAAAGTAGGACAGTAGGGGAATTATTTTTAATCTATAACAGTTTTTAACATGAACTTCAAAACACATAAAAAGTTATAACTCTTTATTGGTAAGTGTCGTAAGTATCCTTACAACTACAAACCAATGGTTTTATTAACGCATTTTCTACCAAGTAAGCAAAATAATAGTGGGAGATAATACAGAGCCTTGTGGTACACCGGCATTGATGCTATATGAGTTAGAGATAAGACCGTCCAAAGCAACGCAAATGGAGCGGTCGGAAAGGAAACTTTCAATCCAAGTGAGAAGAGATTAGTCTAGACCAAAAAGTTTGGCTAAAAGGGCAGAGTGCCAGACTCTGTTAAAAGCTTTCGAGATTTCAACCGCAACCACCTTCGACTCGCGAAAATTATGGAGACATTGATGCAGCGTTCGGTAAAGAACGTCATCAAGTCAACAGTTGAGTGTCCGGCACAAAAACCATATTGGTGATGGTGAATTAGGTTTATAAGTGTCTGAAAGACCTTTGACAGGATCACAAAATGGTGAGATTGTGAAAATAGTATTTTGAATGACTAAAATTCCAGTCCTTTAAATCTATCCACGTTTCACTTATGAACACTTCTAATAACTGCATTTTTGACTATTATTTAGAGTTGCTTAAAAATATATCAAACAGCATCTATGATCCAATGCAGCCGTAATGGCTTTACCGAAGAAGAATACCTCAACATCTTTAACCATTCTTTCACCTTTGCATATGGAAATCATCTTCACGTATTTTTAGATGCCGTATTCAATTTAATTTCGCTAGAAAAACATGATATTAAAAATAATTTGCACAAAAATATCCATGTTATCCGAAGTTCTTGAAATAATCCAAGAACCGTCTGAAATAGTTCTATTTTCGCCCAGATATAAAATACCAATAATTTACGGCCGTAAAAAGAGTACTCTATATCGGTCAGCAAATGTTCGTCTATTGTAAAACATCAAATTTCAGATCTCATCATAATCATTATCACAGCAATCACGGGGAAAACACGCGCTTCTCAAAATAATTAAAAGTCGTTGAGTGTGCCGCACCCACCCTAGAGTCAAAACAAACAGAAAAAATCCTCTTAATAAAATTCACAATTTAATAGACGCCTGCACTTTAGTCTATTTCTGATTATAATGAAATATTTTCTTTATTCTATTTTTATTTTTGTTCTTCAATAAAAAAAAATATATGCGAAAATTTAGATCTGAGTAGATTTTCAGAGAACTGGAACGACCTGCCGAAGTCGACCGGCTATCTCGTCTGTTGAGCGTTATGAAAGCGCAGCGGGAGCTCTTCATTGCAAGAATAGCCAACAGTTCTGATAAGAATGATATGGAATTTGTAGCTAGGGAGCTCGCCAAATATGAGGAGGTTTGTCCGGTAATTTCGCTCTAAAACATCTCAAAAAACTTTGATCACACTACTTCAGGCCATAAAAGAACCTGCAGAAGAAGGATTACTTGATGTCGGAGAAGAAGATTTCCCGGATCACTATGTCAGGTGGAACACTATGCAGGCTGTGTTCTTTTCATCAACGGTACTAACGACAATCGGTATGAAGCGATGGTTTAAAGTATTGTCCTGTAATTTATTATCTTGCATTTCCAGGTTATGGCAACATCGTCCCGGTTACTACAAGTGGACGAGTGTTTTGTATATTCTTTGCCCTCATAGGGATTCCTTTCACCCTCACGGTCATCGCAGACTGGGGTAAAATATTCGCCACAGCAGTGTCCTTACTCTGCAGGAACTTGCCTTTAGCAAGTAAAGCACAACTAAACTAAATTCTTAAGTTTTAAGTTGAATCATTATTTTAGAAAAGACATCTGTCACCAAAGCGATTGGTAGACGGTGGTTTTACGCGCTGGCCGCTGTTGGTTTTCTTGGATTCTACCTGGCAGTAGGAGCTGGTCTTCTGCTTCTCTGGGAAGATGATTGGACCTTTTTTGATGGATACTATTTTTGCTTTATCACAATGACGACAATAGGATTCGGCGATTTAGTTCCAAGTGAGTAATCCCCCTCACGGGTTAACTATCATATAAAATTCCTTTTAATTCAGCTTCCAAATTCACTTTCAGAGAAACCCAATTACATGCTTCTGTGCACGTTGTATATTCTAATTGGATTAGCCTTAACATCAACAATTATCGAATTAGTTAGACGACAGTATGCGCAAAGTTGGCAGAAGTTGCAGGTATGCATGAATACAAGCGCATGGATGAAATGGGGAATACTCTAATTTAAATTGCGATAAAATTTTAGGAGCTTTCGGGACCTGTTGCCGATACTCTGAGGAGACTAGGGGAAAGCGCAGGAACTGGAATTGATTATGCAGCACTGCAACGAGTTTTGACGGTGAGTTCAAAAGGATTCCTTCTAAGTCAGGGATTATGCAAATTTGTAATAATGTTTTCCCATGAAGCTTTTACCGCATTTCATTGAACCCCATAAAGGCAAATTGAGCATGATAAGAGGATTTCGCATATAGATTCATTTCATATCGTTCAGCTTCAGTTTCAGTAAAGCTTTGTGAACAATAAAGTTCTATTGCTTTCGATATTTGCAGCGTTCTTGAGACGGGTGATAGGGTATGACGAAGTATCGTATTGAATTCGTCCAGACATGATTGGCAGAAATATGTAATATCGATGCCTACATTTATAACAGAAATAACACGAAGCTGCAGACTAGATTTTATGTTCTTCTGGCAATAAAGTAAACATAAATATTCCCTAAATGAAGTCGTTACCTTTTATCCTTTGTGTCTGGCATGAACAAGTGGCACTATTTTAGTTGGCTTTTTATCACCGCTTCCATAACTGAAGCACATGTGTAGGAGCATAGCTGCAGGTCCAATGAGTGATTAATACTTTTCCTGGCTTTTATCTGACATCAGAAATATCGGTAAAAGTGCCTTCCAATTTTGCATTACGCAGCCTAGTAAATTGATAAAATCGTTGTTACCCAGCGGAAAGTGGAGTCATACCCCATTGATGTAGTATTGCATACTTGTCATCGATCATCGCTCTATTTCTGCCCGAAAACTCCAAAATTTCGACGAACTTAAGTCAAGGTTATCCTAGGCAGGCAGGAACAAACATCGACGGAAACATTAATGACTGATAATATATTGAGCACTGGGATTATATTCCTAACAGGTACGGCTGTAATGTATAAAATCCCATCTACGTAACCGAGACTTCTATAGCGGCAAACAGTTAATGTGCCGTCCTTGATTTTAACCGACCAAAAAGGTAGTACGGATGGACGCCTATCTGCAGGACTAAAAATAAAAGTTTTATTGTACGAGGGCGGCTGCTATAGTCAATATTTCATCGCACGAAAAAATCACTATAATCATTTGCGTTTTAGTGGCATCTTTATTGCCAGTTTTGCCTCAAACCAAGTAGCGTGCATTTCCTCAGTTTGCTTTCTGCTTTCGCATACGTTTAACGTCAGAGAATATCACATCGAGTTAAGATTATTAACCATTTTTATATCCCTTTTAGATGAATAAAATAAGCTCTCTATTAAGAAATGCTACCCCCTTCATTTTCTCAGAATCATAAAAAAAAACAAATTACAACCTAAGAACGCAACAAACAAATGAAAATTAATCGCTGTACGCTTTGCAATTTAATTTATGGCTCGTGAATGCTTAATTTCAATGGAGGTACAATTATTTCTAAACGTTTAATAAAACAGCAAAAAGTTATGTTTTATTTATGCACTGCTCACCTGATAACCTTCGTAGTTTTTGCTCCCATGACGGAGAAATTATTTCGATATTTAAGGACGAAGGGCCCCACAGGAGCTTTGGGCTGCACACACCCTGAGCGGGGTTAAGGTCATTGCTCATTTCATTACTCTTCCATTATTAAAAGCAAGCTACTTCTTTGTTGTTGGATTTCAGATTTCTTATTCTGATTTCTGTTTCTTAATTAGCTGGACTCAGGATTTAAAGGGCTTTCACGAAATATTAATAAAGTGGGTACCGTCTTAACATTATGAGAGAAGTGCGAGAATAAAAAAATTCCTATACCTACTTATTATAAATTTTGGATTTTAAGTGGATAAATTCGATCACAAATCTGGTCCTTTTTTTTATTTTTTTTACCATTCTCGTTATAGTGTAATGGATCTACGCAGATCTATGGGAATTACAATTAAAAAAAGTACTAAAGTTAAAAAAATTTTCTTCTAGGTGTCCATGCCCCGTTGGAACTATATGTCAGGTAAAAAAGGTAGTCAGGAGCAAGAAATTGCCGCACTGCAAGCTATCACCACTGCAATCCTAAAAGAAGTCCAGGAGGCACAAGAAAAGAAGGAGAAACCTAAAGTCGTACAAATCGTCATATACGAGTCATCCGTTTAGGAAAAATTTGCACCAAAACAATAAAAATAAAATAGCACGTAGAAAATAAAATTAATTTAAATAATTTTTTATTAATAGTCGATACATCGGAAATGACAGTTGCGCATTTTGTTGAGTTTTAGCCGATTATAAAATATAAAAGACTTTACGCTAAGAAAATTTGCATTTCATTACTTTTAATTTCTATCTTTAAGGCCAATGTCACACGATGCACGCAATAGTGAAAATTTAGTTTTTAAGGACAAATATTATTTTCGACCTATGCAAAAGTTGTGTGCTCTCTTTTGTCAACCAATTTTTTACTGTGACGCACATCCAATTATACGTTCATGTGACATTGGCTTAAAAGAGGATCACAACTAATTCTCTTACGTAAACAAAAGGCAATCAACAATTTAAATCTTTAGTTTTTCCTATATCCACTTTAGATGTAGAAATAAATAAATAAAAATCCTTCAAATTTTCCATTCTCAAACATGAGAGACATTAAGATATTCGTGTAAAAAAATTTAGGATATCCCAATTAATGCGTGCAACTTACGCGTGTCCTTACGTTTTGTCAATAGACTTTTCAAAGACCAGATCCATGGCGAACCATTTATAATTAAACCTGCTAAAATGAGTGACATTATTGATATAGCCAATCAGAATTTGTAATACAGAATATGGTTTTGTTACGTAAATTTAAAAACTTGAATTTATTCTATGATAATATCCTTGAATTTATTCTTTTATTTATGAAATGAAGTTCCTGGAAATTCTACTGAGTTCAGATTTTTTACCGTATAAATCACAAGTTGAGGTTGCATTGCAATATACTTTGAATTTGTAAGTGCCTATATTTTTCCCACGTCGTCGATCTTACAGATATGTACACCCAAGTTTCCTTTTTTACAACAAGCTTTTAAAGTGATAGGTTGCTTCCCCTTCGAATTATGCCCAATAATCCAAAAATTCAATATGGCGAGCTATTGCAGGAGTGGGAGAAATTGTCCCATTTTCAAACTGAGATCTAAAAATTTTCTGAAAGTAATAAATACCAAATTTCAGCCTTCTAGCTCGATTCGATCTCGAATTATCGTGTATACAAACAAACAGACAGACAGACAGACGGACGGACGGACAGACAGACATGCTTAAATCGATTTGTTTTCACATTCTGTATATAATTCATTCTGCTCTAGCATTATTTGTTCTGTGCGTTACAAACGTTGGTTTAAAACGAATATACCCTATCTACCATATAGGGTATAAATACACAGCTACCATACCAGGGAGGGATTGCATTGGCAGGAATATAAGTTGTTGAGTAATACGTTCAATAAAAAAGTAAAAGAAATCAAAAACAATAAAATTAAAAATTTAATAAATGGAGCAGATAATCCTAAGAAGATGTGGAAAGTTATTTAAAACTTTTATGATGAACACCGAGAGAAGCAGTATCAGGAAAATTAAATTTATTCATGGGTGCTCCATAAACCATGAGAGGATAGCAAACAACTTTACTAATTTCTTCATACAAAGTATTAATGAAATAAGCAATTTAATTAAGGATGAGCAGCATGTTAACATGTGTTGTAAGAAAAGACAGTAGATTTATCTGTAAAGAAATA